>DF357813.1:122161-151125 GCA_000787875.1 Solanum virginianum | reverse complement strand
CCGACATAATAATAAAGAAAATAGTTGTATTGGTACTAGTAATTAAAACTATTTTGAAGTATATGTCTTTATGGATAAGGCACTTGGAATACTACTTTAATCAGCCACTTGAAAGGGACGGCCAATGATTAGCAAACAAAGATGAAAAAACGTGACGTGCGTTCTACAGTGATAAAATTATTTTATTCTTAATTAAAAAATTTAAATTTATATTTTGAATATGGAGAAAATTTTATTATAAATAAGACTAGCTACTATACCTTTTAATGATAATTTAAATTTAATCAAAACTGTACAAATAAAATATATATATATATATATATATATATATATATATTTTTTTTTTTTAAAAAAAGGTGATATGCTTTCTTTAACCTTTTTGGGACCCTACTTTTATTTCACGCTGATATCACATTCTTACCCAATATACCGTAAGCAAAAAGACAAGTACTTCCCACCACCACCAAATCTATACTTATTATTTGAAAAAAATAATTGAGAATTTATTTTGTTTCTGATACCTCATTTTAATTTATTCGACCTATTTAGTGTAAGAAAGTAACTTTTTTTTTTAATTTTATGTTTTAAAATTAAAACTATGTTAGTTATATTAAAATATTTTTTAATTTTGTGATCTTAAATTTAATAAAAAAAATTTACAAAAGCAGAACAATAAATTGAAATAAAATGAGTACTTGCTAAAACTCTGTAAGATTAAGTATCTGTTTGTGCATATTTAAAATTAAATAACACAAATATTAAATAAAATTATATTAAATGACATATTCATTTATTATACCTGATTAATAATACTATGACCCTAGCATAAATTCGAGTTGTCTGAACTTTTTATCTCTTGTTGAGGTAGTGTCACATCCAGTTTCTTTCACTGCACTGTGTTTCATTATCCCTTTTCTAATTGCCAACTTTATTTCCTCAAGCTTATAAACATGTACCGAGCTATATTCATTCAAATGTTGTCAGATGAACATTTTTTGTTGAATTTTTTTTGAATATATAGGTTAAATATAGATATTTTGATATATAATTAATTATTTAATATTTTTGATACAAAAATCACTCATCCATGTTATAAAAATATGAACACCGTTTACGAAAATGTTAGCTCCGTCACTGCTTATAAATGTCATGTTAAGATGTCAATAAAATCAGATAAACACATTAAATTTCCATGATTAGACATAAATCCAATTTTAGTGCAATAAAGAGTCATTGGACATGGACAGAAAATTATTTTAAAGCATCAAGTATATTTAGTTTGAGATATAAAATTATATTTTGTCACCGCCATTTATAATTTAATTTTTGTCTAGTCAAATATTCTGATAACGTCTATAGGAGTGGTTATTTTATGTGCATTTGACAAGGACACCACCCATCAAATACACTAGATTTTGTTTGGTAAGTGCATAACAAATTCTTTGGTTGTTTACCAAAATCTAAAGGTCTGTTTTTTCTTCCCTCTATGGTGAAATGGGATATACATTCACATTGACCATCTTTCTACTTTGACTAAATTGTAACAATAATTAAAAAGTTCAAACAGAAAAAAGAGGGCATTGGGACGTTCATAATGAGGCTATTCAAAGTCCAATTAAAATCAATAACTCAAATAAAAAAAAAAGTAATAAATTTATGATAATAGGTTATTGATTTAGTGATTTTGGTAACCATTTTTTCTTTTTTACTGTGAGGTTTTCGATTTTTAATAGTCTTGAGTGTTTGATTAGAATTTAATGTCATACTTTTATTTTTATTGTCTCAAACTTGTGATTATTCTACAAGGCATTGGTGTTTGTTTTTGAGTAAGATGCAAACTGTCAACTCATATGCATGATTCATTTGATTTGTTACCTTGTTAAATTGTTTCTAAATGATTTCAATTTGTGTAAAATCTTAAAATCTCCATAATTAAACCAATAACCGAATACATAATGATTTCATAATAACTTAACATATCTTTAAATCAATAACCAATAATTCAAATTAGTAAATTTCAAAATCAAACCAAACCAACCAATAAACATTTATGGTTTGTTGAGACGAAATTATTAGTATGTATAACAAGTCGATGTATGCATGTTGGTTGGAGGACCTTTGCGAATAGTTTGCTTCGTAATTAAGAAACCACAAGTCCCACTTTTCTGGCGTGTGGTTCTTGAAACATGTTATAAAGCTTCATTATCAAGGTTTTTCTGGGACTACTACTTTTAAAACTTACCAAAACACAGTTTCATTTATATTATGTTTTTCATTATCTTAAAGTAACTTTGTACAATCATCTCGACAGAAACATGAATTACATAATGCTGACACTGACAATGATGTAGCAAAAAAGTCTTTTCCTTTTGACTAGTCACGTTGTTTACTTTAAAGCAGTTAATCATAATTACAGTTTAATTTCCCCCTATTACATTGGAAGTACATGATCAAATTCAGATAAGCTTGGCAATCAGTTTATAGTTAATCGTGGTTAGAACATTCTTCTCTCGAACATAAAAACAATTTTCCCGTTCAAAAGTTGAAGTTCCCCTGAGGAAATGGTACGTGGTTCCCACATCATCACATCTCCAATACTTAACATATACAGAGTACAAAAACTGGGTGGTGGTATTCTAAGGGTAAAGGACACAATTAGTAGAATACATGACCAAACAAGCATGTGAAAAGTAACTGCAATCATGAATAGTTAATCCTATCCGTAGCCAAATTCACATTTTGAAATTATTAGATACATTAGCAACAAGACGTCGAGGCAAACGTCCATGGCTGGAAAGAGAATGAAAACACATACAGCTAAAGTAGGCAAACTGTAGAATTCCTCGTTAAGAGTTTTCACCCTTTCATTTAGCGACACATGTGCATGAGCAAAATGCAGCTAGCCTAACGACTTATATTGCTTCATTAAAGTACACAGGGATCATTCTAATTCTACATTTTAGACGCCCCAAATCCCTTGTCCACAAAAAGGAAAATAAGAAGGTTTGGAGAAAAAAAATAAGGAAAAAGCACACCTGGGAGAAAGCCCTGAGGACAATACTTCAGCATCGAAGGAAACAAGTTATACATTCAGCTATAATCTCACCCTATATACCAGCATTAGCATTCAACATATTATGTGATTATTACCATAGTAGGGGACCTGTGTGCTTGTCGAACCTGAGGAATTTGACAACTACAGCAGCACGCAAGGGTAAATTTGCATGCAGTGGCAGCCTCAACAAGAGTCCATTCATCCAAGTTGTTTAATTTTTCCTTTCTGCTGAATTTATTCACCTGAGGCTTGAACCACCTGCGAAATACAGTCACATAACTGTATAATCCTCATGTATCCAGATCTAAGGCTTTTGACAGCATCTCTAATTTCACGAAGTAGTGGATCATCTGAATGTTTTGCAGGAACAGCTAGAGCTGCAAACTGGGATGGAACAACTTCTGAAGGATAGACTCCTCTGTCAGAAAATCCTTAGAATGTCAGTAATTTGCGATACACGGTGAAGATGTAGTCACATATCAACAAAGAGTTTGTGATAATCTTATGAAGAATTGATGAAAAGCAGAATTCACTATCAATCAACACAACCTATATGATCATTGAAACAACAGTTCTGACTAAATAACCAGTAAGGATGTCTGAGGCAATAAATGATATATATGCAGAACTTCAGACAAACTTTATACATGGCAAGATAAGAAATATGGTCTAAATCGATCTATTTTTCCTGGCACATGTGACATGTGTCACTAGTGCATCTTAATTGCTTGATTTAATTGTATGTGCGCCTCCTTGCTTATAGCACAGTTGCCTGTGCCTCAAATGAACCACTTTATCTAATCTTGGGAATAATTAGATGTTCCAACCATATGGTTTCCTACATCTGAGATAAACTAGAAGTTTAAAATCAACCAGACCAAGGAGAATGATTAGCTAATAATTTTAAGCTTTTCTGTAAGAAGAGAAGTCTGGAATTAATGGAGCATTGCTATGTTCAGATCATACATCAACTCTCCTGTTTCAAAATATGATAACCAAACAACCCGTGCTCTCAAAGTTTTTAACCGGGACAGAGAAACCAGACAAGAAAAATCAAGACCAAATAGAATTGGTTTGAAAGAACAGCTCAAGTGATTTCATTGTGCTCATCTTATGAACTATGAGCAGCAACCAACTTATCAAACTACTTTCAACATTTAATTCGGTTTCCTCTTTCTGGTTTTGAGAACTAAAGGGACAGTTATAATGTACAGTATAAGATAACTTATCCTGCAGGAAACATGACAAACATGAACCAATTCATACATGTATCTTGTGAAAGGTGAAAGCAAAAGATACAAAGTTGTATGAACATAAGGACTGCACCTATTCAAGCATGACATGTCTAGTGTCAGTTTCACCTTCTTGCCAGTAGTAAAATTCATAAAATGAAGCTGCAACTCAAGTTTCTCAACTGCAAACATGAAGTCAAGTGTTAGGTACAAAGATACCCCATGCTTATACTGCCAAAATAGTTTAAATTATCTGCCAATAGCAATGATTACTAGAACCTTACTCCAGAAGGACAAATTTACTGTTTATTGCAGGAGACCTCAACTTCCTATAAATTGCATTAAATGTAAAGGCATCGAGTGCCCATGTGTCATCTACGCATGAAATTCATCAATCAATCATAAAATATGAATTAATTCACAAGTCCTTTTTATATAACCATGCTGCCGAAGATCAGAATCAACAGTATTCATCTCCAGGGGACAGCAAAGCTGTCGCTACCAGTCATTTATCTTTAATTTTCTTAGTACATTTCCACACTAGAAACCTCCTATATGAAATGTAGTGTGTAAGAGGAGCTCAACAACTTGAGAGCATGAAAAATGACAACAATCATCAGAAAAGCATAACTAGAAATACAAAAAGGATGTGCAACAACAGGCAGCAGAGCCTGATGTGAAACTTACAAGACGAGAGAAAGAAACCTTTAAGGTGGATGAAGAGAACAACAAATAGCCCCTTGAAAGGAAAGAGATACAAAGGAAATGGCAGAATACATCAACAGCCCCTTAAACTTGTCATTAAGTTTTTCTTGGACACTCGAACTACGACATGTCCTGAGTGAGCAAATAAACATATGATAAAGTGCTCTTATTAAACACTTCCGACTCAGAATTTGAAAAAGTATTTGTGCAAGTTCTCAAGTGTCTGTTACGCAAATAAATTGGCCACTTAAAACATGTAGCCTCTTTTAATTGTATGCATTAACCTCACTACGCCGGAAACCTCACGCTTGTTCCAAGTGATGCTGATGTGTAAAATTGAAGGAGACAATTTTGTGTTATTAGCTTATCTACATAATTGGCCCTTGTGAACACCCACAAAAGCTTTTCCAAAATATGAGTTGAAACTGTCTAATAGGAACACTTTATCATGCGTTCAGTTGTCTAACTAGAATATGGCATAGTTCGAGTGTCTAAATGAAATTTACTTGCAAGTTTAAGGATTATCAATTTATTCAGCCAAAGAAAATGCAATCTAAAATTCAACTAAAACTAAATAGGAAAATAGAATGAGTATTCCTGCAACAGTACCTTTTGTGACCAAACATGCAAGATACACAACAGTGCAACTAAATAAAATAAGAACACATACAAATTAGAACTTACTACCCCTAATCCAACAATATTAAAATATTGCATAACTGAAATAAAATATCTACACTGTTCTGTTTTACATGAGACTTTTGTTCTAGAAAATCCAACTTGTTTAACCATTCCATTTATGATATATTCTATGAAACTTCTGCAAATTTAAGGATTTTGCAGTAATAAATCTGTTCGAATGCTCTCTCAAATTAGTTTTACACAGATTATTTTATTTTCACCATAGATAGAGCATAAAAGTAATATTAGCATGTTAAAACTCCATACGCAGTCAAATAATCTCAGATAATATAGGGTAGAAGAAGCAATTAAACAACCTCAAACACTATTTCTAAATTACTGAAATTACAGCAATAAATAACCCTAAAATAATTGTCAGCAAGTGCCTGTGATAGAGGCCCAACTGCAAACAGATATCACAAGCAGAAGTCAGCAGGCGGGGTGAGAAATGACAGGAAGAATCCAACAACAATACCAGTTGGAGCGGAAAAGGTAATATCAGCCAAGTTACGGAACTGTGTTTGTGCCTTTTGCACCTCTGCAACCACATCAAGCGAGCTGCCTAAAAGGGAACGGGTAACCTGCACATATTATCAATATACTTGTATCAATCCCAAGAAGCTTGAAGTGTCTAGGCAGAATTCAAAAGATAGCTCAGCAAGGTGCACTGTTGCAGATTTCTTTTAAAGCGCGAGTTGTTTATCGAAGTACTAAGACAGTTCCGGACATGAAAAACATCAGTATTTGAGAATCGTTTTACATAGTTCTTAGTGAATTTTAGTGGCGTTGGGGTCTGATGGTGGATTAGAGTCATGTCGTCGGTTGGGATTGGAGGCTAGGGGTAGTAGGGGTAAGAGGGAAACGGGCCTACTTAGGTTGAGAGTAGGGACGTGGAACATAGGATCACTTACGGAGAAGTCCATAGAGTTAGTGAAGAGCCTTAGGAAGAGACAAATTAATATAGCATGTGTTCAAGAGACCAGATGGGTAGGTACTAAGGCGCGAGACCTAGATGGGTTTAAAATATGGTATTCGGGTGGTTTTACGGATAGGAACGGAGTAGGCATCCTAGTAGATGAAGACCTTAGGGAGTATGTCGTGGAGGTCAGAAGGACTAATGATAGGATGATGTCTATTAAACTTGTGGTCGGTAGTCAAATTTTGAATATAGTTAGTGCCTATGCACCCCAAGTGGGCCTAGATGATGAAGTCAAAAAGCTCTTTTGGGAAGATTTGGATGAGGTTATGAGGAGTATACCAGCCACAGAAAAGATTTTCATCGGGTGAGATTTTAATGGGCATATTGATGCCACTTCTAGTGGTTTTGACAATGTCCATGGAGGCTTTGGTTTTGGGGAGAGGAATGGAGGTGGGACATCTCTCTTGGACTTTGCTAAAGCCTTCGAGTTGGTTATTGCTAACTCATGTTTCCCGAAGAGAGAAAATCACTTTCGTAGTACGGTAGCCAAGACCCAAATTGACTTCGGTAGCTAAGACCCAAATTGACTACTTACTCCTCCGATAGGATGATAGAAGCCTTTGTAAGAATTGCAAGGTAATTCCAAGTGAAAATATTTCGACTCAACATAGGCTTCTAGTAATGAACTTGGAGATAAAGAGGGGTAAGAGGAAGAAGGTTGCTTATGCCCAACCCAAGATTAGATGGGGTGGCCTGACTCCTGCTCTTTCTCGGGAGATGGGGGAAAAGTTGAGTAATTTGGGAGCTTGGAGTAGTAGCGGAGATGTGAACACTATAAGGGATACCACGGCTTGTTACGTTAAGAGGGTTGCCACCGAGGTACTAGGGGTTTCCAGAGGAACCTTTGGTGGACGTCAAGGCGATTGGTGGTGGAGTGGAGAAGTTCAAGGCAAAGTGAAAGCGTGGTTGGAATGTCGAGATGAGGATGAAAAAATAAAGCTTAAAGATATTTATAAGACGACGAAGACAGAAGCAAAGATGGCAGTGACAAGTGCTATGATAATAGCGTTTGAGCGGTTGTATGTTGAGTTTGGTGAAAAAGGCGGGGGTAAGAGATTGTATAGGCTTGCGAAGGTGAGAGAGAGAAAAGCTCGTGACTTGGACCAAGTGAAGTGCATTAAGGATGAGAACGGTGAGGTATTGGTGGATGAGAATTCCATTAAGATAAGGTGGCAAGCTTACTTGCATAAACTCTTAAACGAAAAAGGGGACAGAGATATTGAGTTGGGTGATTTGGCGCACTTCGATAGTTATCGAGATTTTGGTTATTGCAGGCGTTTTAGAGTTGAGGAAGTTAGACGTGCTATTAGTAGGATGAATAGAGGGAGAGCGATGAGACCCGATGAAATTCCAGTGGACTTCCGGAAGAGCATGATCAAGGAGGATATTGAGTGGTTGACTAGGTTGTTTAATGCTATTATGAAGACCGCTAAGATGCCCGATGAATGGAGGAGGAGTACAATGGTTCCATTGTACAAAAACAAGGGTAATATTCAAAGTTGTAACAATTACAGGGGTATCAAGTTGTTAAGCCATACTACGAAGGTCTGGGAGAGAGAGGTGGAGATGGGGGTGAGGAAAGTAGTGTCTATTTTTTAGAACCAATTTGGATTTATGTCGGGACAATAAACTACTGAAGCAATCCACCTTGTTTGGAGATAAGTGGAGAAATATAGGGAGAGAAGAAGGAACCTTCATATGGTGTTCATTGACCTTGAAAAGGTCTATGACAAAGTTCTAAGGGATGTCTTATGGAGATGTCTAGAGGCGAAAGGTGTTCCAATGATGTATATTAGAGTGATAAATGATATGTATGACGGAGCCAAAACTCGGGTAAGAACGGTAGGAGGAAACTCAGAGTATTTTCCGGTTGAGATGGGACTCCATCAAGGATCTATGTTGAGCCCTTTTCTTTTTTGCTTTGGCAATGGATGAGCTGAAACGGTCTATCCAGGAGGGGGTGCCATGGTAGATGCTATTTGCAGATGACATAGTACTGATTGATGAGACTTGGGCTAAAGTTAATGATAGATTGGAGGTTCAAGGATATACTTTAGAATCCAAAAGGTTTAAATTAAGCAGAACCAAAACGGAATACTTTGAGTGTAAATTCAGTGTTCCTAGAGATGAAGCAGACATTGAAGTGAAGCTTGACACTCAACCTATTCCAAAGAGAGAGCTTTAAGTATCTTGGATCCATCAATCAGAGTAGTGGCAATATCGACGATGATGTTGCACATTGTATTGGGGCAGCATGGACGAAATGGAGGCTTGCCTCAGGAGTATTGTGTGATAAAGAGTTACCACCAAAGCTTAAAGACAAGTTTTACAGAACGTTGGTTAGACCGTCTTTGCTGTAGGGGTGGAGTATTGGCCAATAAAGAACTCACATTTCAACAAGTTTTACGTAATGGTGGTTAGACCATCTTTGCTATATGGGGTGGAGTGTTGGCCAATAAAAAATTCATATGTTCAGAAGATGCAGGTTGCGGAGATGAGGATGTTGAGATGGATGTGTGGACATATCAGGAGTGATAGGATTAGGAAGCGAGACTACTTTGGTTTGAACATGTGCAGAGAAGAAGTACCGATGCTCCTGTTAGGAGGTGCGAGAGGTTAGATTTAGGGGTTACACGGAGGGGTAGAGGTAGATCAAAGAAGTATCCGGGGTAGGTGATCAGACAAGATATGGTGAAACTTTATCTCACCGAGGACATGACCTTAGATAGATATGGATGGATGTCACGTTTTAGGGAGGAAGGCCAATAGTCTAGGAAGGGTAGGTTGATGTATGACTTTGTGATATAGTAGGTTAGTAGGAGTAGTCGTGTCTTTATATCCATAGAGTGGAGGTCGCGTAATAGAGTAGAGAGCTAATAGGCTAGTAGGGGTAGGTCGATATATGACGTTGTAATATAGTAGGTAGTAGGAGTAGTGATGTCTTTACATCGTATGTTGTCATTTTTAGTCCTATATTTGTTTACTTTTAGCATATTTACATTGCCTTTATATCTTGTGTTGTCATTATCCGTCTTTTTATGTTAATTTTATCGTATTTGCATACTATCATGTGTTTTTCCTTATTAGTCGCTCTTTCTGTTCCCTTTCTTTTTTTCCATATCTAGTTTATTCTGCTTATGGGTTTCGGAGATGAGGGTTCCCAGGAAACAACCTCTTTACCTCTATGAGGTAGTGGTAAGGTCTACGTATATTCTACCCTCCCCAGACCCCACTTGTGGAATTCCACGGGGTATGTTGTTTTTGTTGTTTGTTGGTTTGATGGCCTAGGGCTTAAACCCAGCCATTGAAATTGAACTAGATAAGCCTCAAATGACATGTTTAGAACTTTATGCTTGTAGATTGAACTAAGTAAACCTTGAATAAGATGTTTAGGCCTTATCACATGCTGACCTGATTCTTTTTCATCGGCCAAGCAAGTGGAAGGATTTTTAAAGGGATAGCAATGAGACTCGACTCATGACCTTTAGTTGCTTTTATACCATGTTGAAATGTATGATGATCCCATCTTAAGGCTTAAATTATTACAGAGAGCACATTTTAATTACTCAATTATGGGTTCAACATCTAGCACAATTATACATGAGTTTGGCAAGAATTGAAGCGGCCTTAATCACTCTGTATTTAACTGACACTTAGCCTCTAATCTATGCATCTATTTTGTAATCTATGATAACAATACAGTTACCACTGACAGTGATAAAGAGGGCATTGACAGCTTGAAGCGATATCTCTTTCAACAATTCCACACCAAGGACATGACCATTTCCTAGGGTACTGAAGTAGCTCAGTCTGTATCAAATATTGTCATTTCACAATAAAGTATGCTCATGACATACTTGAGGGAAAAAAAGGATGACAAATTGTAGACCTATCAATTCCCTATGGATCTGAACGCTAAGCTTCTCCCAGTTCAAAGGGTACCTCTCAGAGACCCTGGGAGATACAAGAGAACAGTTGGTAAACTAAAATTTCTCGGCATAACACCATCTGATTTTTTTAGAGTATATGTTAGTATTTTTAGAGAAGGATTGATTCAAAGGATGATGAACAGGAAAATCTAAATCAATTGACTTTGACTTTCCCTTGCCTTTGTTTGAATTTCTAGATCGACCTATTTTGTATATAACTTCTGCTCGTTGAAGAGAGGTTGACAATGGATGAGAAAACTTTGATCTCTTGATTTTTTGTTAAACTACAAATTAATGATTTATTTAGTAGAAGCCCCTCTAAATAATAGTCTTATGACTGGAATAGGAAGTCTAATCCAAATGAAAGTAGGAAACCTAAATCCTATTCCAGACCAATAACTATGGCTAAACCTAATCCTCATGAAGCTATGAGATATAAATCCTATCCTAGAATAATTGAGAATGCTACTAAAAATATAATTAAATACTTAATTTGATTAGCTTTTATGCATCCACAACATTACCAATATAATTAAATACTTAATTTGATTGGCTTTTACGCATCCACAACATTACCCACCTCATGTTGAATACGAAAAACATAATTAAAAACTTACTGTTATTGTTCTTGATTTCTTGTATTTGATTATTGGCTATTGTACGTGGTCTATATTTTATATTTTATTGTTTTGTCTACTATTATATTGTTAAGTTGTTGATTTCAAGCATTGGTATCTTCTGAATTTGTTGTAGTCCCTCGATTTACCTGTTTCTAGTTCATCCTTTCTCGTGGCTTTGAGAATTGATGATGGACCAGGGTCATGCCTTCAGTTATGGTCGGCGGCGAGGGGTAGTAGGGGATCAGGTTATCTTAAGTTGAGAGTAGGATCATGAAATATAGGGTCACTTACAGGAAAGTCCATAGAGTTACGGGAGAGCCTTCAAGAGGAGAAAGATTAATATAACTTGTGTTCAGGAGACCAGATGGGAAGGTACCAAAGCTCGGGATGTGGATGCGTTTAAATTGTGGTACTCAGGACGATTCAAGGATATGATGGAGTAGGTATCCTAGTCGACGAAGACCTTGGGGGATGGGGAGTGGAGATTAGGAGGACCAGTGGTAGGTTGATGATGATTAAGCTAGTTATAGGCAAGCTTATTGTGAATGTTTTTAATGCATTTGCGCCTCAAGTGGGTTTGGATGAGGAAGTCAAAAAGCTCTTTGGGAGAATTTGGAAGAGGTAGTGAGACGTGAACCAATCATCGAAAAAAATTTCATTGGTGGAGATTTTAGTGGTCCTATCGGTACAACTTCTAATGGTTTTGATAATGTTCATGGAGGCTTGGTTTTGGGGAAAGGAACAAAGGTGGGGCGTCACTCCTAGATTTTGCTAGAGCCTTTAAGCAGGTTATTGCTAACTCGTGTTTTCCGAAGAGGGAAAATCACTTGGTTACCTTTCATAGCATAGTAGCTAAGACTTGGATTACTTACTACTTCAGAAGGGTGATAGAGGCCTTTGTAAGGATTGTAAGGCTATTCCGGGTGAAAATATTACTACCCAACATAGGCTTTTGGTGATGGGCTAGGGGACTAAGAGCGATAGGAGGAAGAAGACCCTTTATGATCGACCGAGGATTGGATTGGGGGAGGGCCTTGACTCCTGCCCTTTCTCCAGAGATAGGGACAAGTTGATTGGTTTGGTGCTTGGAGTAGAAGCAGGGATGTGAACAACATGTTGAACATCTATGATAACAATACAGTTACCACTGACGACAAGTTGATTGGTTTGGTGCTTGGAGTAGAAGCAGGGATGTGAACAACATGTTGAACATTACTACTAGTTGCATTAGAGAAGCAACTACTGAGGTACTAGGGGTTTCAAGAGGGATCTTTGGTGGTCGTCAAGGAGATTGGTGGTGAAATGGAGAAGTTCAAAGCAAAGTGAAAGTTAAGAAGATTACTTATACGAAGTGATTGGAGTGGTAGATGAAGATAAGAAGTGGAGGCTTAAGGATATCTATAAGACGGCGAAGACAAAAGCAAAGTTAGCAGTCATGAGTGCTAAGACAACATCTTTTCAACGCTTATATGCCGAGCTAGGGGGAAAAGACGGGATAAGAGGTTGTATAGCATCGAGAAAAGCTAGCAACTTGGATCAAGTAAAGTACATCAAAGATAAGGAAGGTGAGGTATTGGTGGACGAGACCTCCATTAAGTATAGGTGGCAAGCATACTTCCACAAACTCTTAAATGAGAATAGAGACAGAGACATTATGTTGGGCAATTTGGCGCAATCATAGTCTTCAGAATTTTGTAGGTGTTTTAGAGGTTAAGAGTCCAGATGTACTATTAGTAGCATGAGTAGGGGGAGAGCGATAGGCCGATGCAATTCCAATAGAATTTTGGAAGAGCACTGACAAGGCAAATATGGAGTGGTTAACTAGGTTGTTTAATGGTATTTTAGAGACAACTAAGATGCACGACGAGTGGAGGTGGAGTACAATGGTTCCAGCGTACAAAAAACAAGGGTGATATCCAAACTGTAACACTAACGGGGATACCAAATTGCTAAGCCATACTATCAAGGTCTGGGAGAGAGTAAAGAAGATGAGGGTAAGGAGAAGAGTGTCCATTTTAGAGAATCAGTTCAGATTCATACCGCGTTGATTGACTACTGAAGCAATCCATCTTGTGTGGAGACTGGTGGAGAAACATAGAGAAAGAAAGAGGGATCTTCATATGGTGTTCATTGATCTTGAAAAGGCCTATAACAAAGTGTTGAGGGATGCCTTCTGGAGGTGTCTCGAAGCAAAAGGTGTCCCAATGGTGTATACTAGGGTAATAAAGTGTATATATGATGAAGCCCAAACTCGGGTTAGAACGGTAGTAGGAGCCTCGGAGTATTTTCCTATTGAGATGGAACTACATCAAGGATCTGTGTTGAGCCCTTTTTTTAAACCTTGGTGTTGGATGAGCTGACATGGTCTATTCAGGAGGAGGTTCCATGATGTATGTTATTTGCGGATGACATAATATTGATTGATGAGATGTGGGATAGGGTTAATGATAGGTTGGAGGTTTGGAGACAAACTCTGGAATCTAAAGGGTTTAAATCGAGTAAGACCATAACAAAATACTTAGAGTGCAAATTCAATGTCATGGCCAAAAAAGTATTTGGGAAAGATGATTAGACAGGATATGGCGTAACTTCATATTACCTAGGACATGATCTTAGATAGAAAGGAATAGAGGTCACGTATTATGGTAGAAAGTTAGTAGGGATAGAATGTTGTCTTGCCTTGTGGCAATTTTTATGTTTGTCATTGGATTAGTTGTTGTTACTGCTCTTTGATTATTCTACTACTTTTATTGTTCTTGTTCCCTTGTAGAATTGGTAATGCTCTTCATTTTAACTATTATTCTATATGTATTGCTTTCTCCTTTTACTTGGGGTGGATACATTTGAACCTAGGATCTTTCGAAAATAGTCTCTCTATCTCCATGAGATAATGGTAAGATTTGCATACACTCTACCTTCCCCAGACCCTATTTTATGGGATTTCACCGGCTATGTTGTTGTTGTTGATGAATGACACAAACATGGAAGTGAGGTTTGCCACTCAACCTATTCCCAAGAGAGTTTTAAATATCATGGGCTCGTCATCCAGAGTAATAGGGATATTGACGATGATGTCATGTATCACATTAGAGCAGCATGGATGAATTGGAGACTTGCCTCTGGAGTATTGTGTGATAAGAAGGTATCATCGAAACTTAAAGGTAAGGTCTACAGAACGGCGGTTAGACCGTCTTTGTTATATAGGGTGGAGTGCTGGTCAGTCAAAAACTCACATGTTCAAAAGATGCATGTTGCGGAGATGAGGATGTTGAGATGGATATGTGAATATATTAGGAGTTACAAGATTAAGAATGAGATTATTCAGGAGAAGGTGGGAGTGACCTCTATGGCAAACAAGATGAGAGAAGCGAGACTGAGATGGTTTGAATATGTGCAGAGGAGGTGTGTCGATGTCCCCGATCAGAGGTGTGTCGATGCCCCTGTTAGGAGGTGTGAGAGGTTGAATTAGGGGTTACACGGAGGGATAGAGGTAGAGCGAAAAAGTATTGGGGAGAGGTGATTAGGCAGGATATGATGCAACTTCATATCACCGAGGACATGACCTTAGATAGAAAGGAGTGGAGGTTGCGTATTAAGGTAGAATGTTAGTAAGGGTAGAATGTTGTTTTGCCTTGTGATGATTTTTAGGTTTGTCATAGAATTAGTCAAGCTACTATGGTTGTTTTGTGACTACTGTTTGATTATAATGCTACTTTTATTGTTTTTGTTTCCTTGTAGAATTGGTATTGCTCTTTATTTTAGCCGTTATTCTATATCTATTGTTTTCTCTTTTTACTTGGGATGAAACAGTTGAGCCGAGGGTCTTCTAGAAACGGCTCTCCATCTCCATGAGATAGTGGTAAGATCTACGTAAACTCTACCCTCCCCAGACTCTACTTTGTGGGATTTCACTGAGTATGGTTGTTTTGTCATTTGCAGTTGGGCGGGTGGCTATTTAGGTTAATTCTTCTAAATTGATTCTGTTGTAGAAACATGTCATTCTTTTAGGACAAAAATAAAAAGAAAAGCGAGCGACATAAACTAGGAAGGAAGAGTATCAGCTCTCACAAGATCCAATTCTTTAATCTGCAATTTCAGAGAGTTATAAGTAAGTCTCAAACACAATCTTTGCTAGGAGCCATATGTTACTAGGTACCTCAAGTATGCATTTGATCCTCTACTACTTCTCTTAGTACAATTATTTTCATTTTCCCTCTTCAGGAAGTACTATTCCTACAGAAAATGGTACATGCAGCAACAACAGTGTGTCCGTGTGCTGTACAAATTACTGGGATGACGCAAGCAGCACGCTTTACCTCATTGAAACTGCTGCCAACGTGAGAGAGGTGATAATTTACATAGATATACAAAATTATCTATCATTGCTTTGGAAATAAATTAGTTTGTACTGTTTACCTGCATTGCTTGCGCCGGAGTCCTAGCACCAAATTTCTTTGAAATCTCAGCCTTTAACACAAATCTCAATGCAGCACAAGCATTGATATTTGGGAAATTCTACAGTGCCAACATGTAGCACATCAAATAAACCAAGACTAGGAAATGAAATACAAAACAATTTTCTTAGCATAATCATGATTTTCACCTTTGTGATTAGTAGATCATTCAAATTGTTAGAGATGGTGATGCTTGGGTCTGGACCAACAGTCACCTTCAAACTGGAATTATCAAACATATAAAAATCCAAACGATCACGACATAGAGGTAGAACAGAGCTTTCTTCCAAAACATTAATAGTGAAAACTAGAAGGAAAATTGTAAGAGAAACCTTTGAACCAGTAAATCACGATAGTTGAGAATGGCATCATAATGGCCATCCCTTTTCCTCACATTCTGAATGACACACATCTTTAAGAAAAAGGGTGTATGTTAGTGACAGAAGAAAATGGCTTGAAGCATTATAGCTCAGGACAGATAAGACCTGCATATCTTGACGTAGGAATCTACAACACGCTCTTCTCATTAGATGTTCCTTAACGGAAATGATAGTATCGGCAAAATTTGGTTCTCCCTTAAGTTTCAAGGAAGAATGCAAATATCTTGTCAAAGTTGCAACTTTCCTTTCTGAAGTTTCCAAAGCCTCCTTCATAGTGGCCACTTTATTATGAGGCACCTGCATTACCATAAACTGTCAGTATGGTACTTGAATCATAAAAAGAGCAGGTTGTCTAGGTCACTACTAAACTGCATCTAAGAACTAGATTAAATTGGTCGTAGCAAGTAAGACGAGTTGGATGGAGCAGAGGAACATAGCATTAAACATGTCACAAACAAAATATACAAAAAACAATTTGCTAATATCAAGCATGTTATCTTCAATTTCTCATACTTTTGAGCCCAAAGAGAAGGCAAAAACATTTAACGGTATCACATCATGAGCAAATGAAAAAAAAAACCATGTTCAAAATCCTCCTCACACAGACTGTACATGCACAGGGGATGATAAAATGTAAGACAATTGGTCTTAATGTCTTCATTGTCCAAAGACAGAGAACCTGGAATGTGAGAAAATTTCTTGAATATTAGAAGGTATGAAGTGCTAACTACTTATTCTAGAAGCATGGTCACATAGAAAACAAGCTGATGCATCTGGCCATCTTTCAGGTGTGCCAAAAACAAATCTGATGAATAGACCTGAACTCCAATCAAATCAGTAGAATATGAATTTATGAAGATTATGTATCTCAGGCCCTCACAACATACAGAAGACAAACTTCAACTGGGAAGAAAAAGGAACGAAAACCGAAGGTTGAGCCCTCACAACTGTAGAGTAACCACATATACTGATAGGGATAACTAAGAGCACTTGCACTGTCAATAAAATGGATGTTGAGCTAAAACTACAGAAAGGATAATAACTGACATACAAAGTGTCAGACCAATGGCAATAGATCAATAAGCCAGGAAATCCAGTTGCAAGTTTTTAGTGATGAGCGAAATTCAGAAGTACAATTTACAGTTAGTGACATAAACCTGCTCATAACATCAACAAATATAACCCAGGAACACCACCAAGTTTTCAGCTGAACAAGGAACACCAAAGAATGGAGAAATAAATAATGGTCCTGGCAAATAAAATGATAGATTGACAAGGAAAGTTTTCATGTTAGATTTTTTCGTTATTGAACATTTCCTAAACTTTTAGACAGCAAATATAACCAGCACCTCAAAGTGTCCTAGAAGTGATAGGCACACCAGATAGCGGAGTATAATCAAAATTTGATTTCTAGAAATTACCTCCTGCAGAGCCCTTTTACAGGCTGATGAGTTCTCACTGGAAATTTTATCACCCTGGGTGCCTCTTGATACAGTTTCAGAATGATGAAGTGAATGATTGATCTTTGACATTTGAGACTTCTGAATTCCAGAGTTCAAGAGTTGACATTTTTCCTGTATTTATTAGTGAATTAAGTCATAAAAATGGCAACGTGATCATAAAAAATAAAGATTTGACATAAATACTACCAGCAGTTTCTCCTTCTTCACACGCTTCAAGTGAAACTTTGCTTTCTCATGTACAAGCTGACATAACAACATTATTGCTTCAACAGCTCTGTGTTATCATTACAAATGAGGGAGATGACACTTTTCCAAGTACACAGTAATCTGATGTTAAAATGAACGAAGATCATTTATGTTGGAAAAATAAAGGTAAAATGAGATATACCTTTTCTCCTGAAAATTGGAAACTGACGTTTTCTGAAAAGATGAGGAAATCAATGTCAATAGCTATCAAAACTTCCTCTGTGACAAGAAGAATGCATTTAACATTTGATCTGTTATTATTTTGCTCTTCATTATTTCTGAAACATGACTCAATATATCCAAAGCAAAGAAACCTGAGCGAGAATTTGACTGTGCAAAATATCATATGTCTTTGCCTTTTGCATCCGGGTGACAATGTCTTCCACCATTTCAATCTACAGCAGTTTATTAGCCAATAATAATAATCATAAGACAACACGAAGTAATATCTGGATATTTTATATCTAGAAGCAAATTCACCAACAAAGACATTTCTAAAGCATGTCTTGAAGTGAAAGGACTATACCGCTGGCATAGTGAGTCTTTCTTTAGGCAAAGATATCCACTCATCTGCATCATCCATAAATTTGGAACTAATCTGCAAGGTAAAGAAGAAGCTTTTTCATTTCCCAGGCTCTCTTCAAAAAAGTGTCATCAAGGCAAGTAATATAGAAAGGCCATAAAGCAATCTTACATCTTTCCACTGTCTGAGTTCATCATGAACTCTGTGCATTTCTTTTCCACTATCATCACGATTTCCCGAAGTTCCTGAGTAATAACCAACCCCTCTCTGGAGTTTTGGGCTCTTACGAGACGTGATAATTTCATTTGTGTGCTCCATATCTCCAAATGTCAACTCTTCACTGCTTCTTTTCTGAGCAGAAGAGTTTCTAGGTCTGTCAATAGATTGATTGGATCTAGGAGAATGCATCACTCCATCTATCGAGAAACATAAAGAGTCGGATTCTGGCAGCGAGTGAAGCCCCTTTGCTGATGGACTTCGTGAAGACCTTCTTACGGGAGTCTGCAGAATATGGTTTTATAAGTACTAAGTGAATAATGTAAGCAAGTTGCAAAGTTCCAACCAAAACATCATTAAGCAAGCGTGTGCATAAAAGCCACAATAAGGATTTGGAGTTACTCCCTCGTCCCAATGTATATGGTACCTTTTGGATTTCGAGATCAAAACAAGTTTTTCTTTGACCGTAATTTTTTCATATATCTTTTAAATATCTTAAATTATCCATTATTGTGACTTTAGCACTTTTTACGCATTTTTCAAATATGTAATTTTATTTCAAAAAACTTAAAGATTTCATGGCCGAATTCATAGTCAAAATTAAATTGTTTGACTCTCGAAATTTGAATTGTGCCACATGAATTGAGACAGAGGGAGTATAAATTAAATGAAACACCAAATTCATAATTGAAAAGAAGATCCAGTCGTGTCCATGTTCACATATCAGTTTCAATATTCTAAAATTAACAAAAAAGGAAGAACAATTGCCAAAGCAGTAGCTTCTTTAAGGAATAAAGAACAACACCACATTGATAGAAGAGAATAAAATTGAGGTGTAAAATAACCATAGGGAAGTAGTAATAAGCAAATTATCATGGCTCATGTAGGACACAGGTCTGCATACTGACACTACATCATAGTAAATGATGGGTGTAGATAATACGTAATGGAATAGAATGATGAAGTAACCTTTTCAACTACCAACGATTCTAGATTCTGAATAGAAGAAGAAGAAGCGCAAGCAAAAGAAGACTGATTTCGTTCTCGGGGACCAATTTCAAGTTTATGGAGGCCTTTTTCATACTGAATATTCCCATCTAATACTGCTGATGATAGATGAGAGCTCCCGTCCCTGGAGATTCTTGAGTCCTCATTGCTTCCCAGTTCATTAGTTTGATCAAGAAGCTTAGCTTCTATGCTATGTGTCCTGCCTGGTTGCCTTAACACTTTGCTGCATTCGGCAATTGGTGAACCAGACTGTTCTTCAGTTAATGTGGATGAAGAATACCAGTTGCCAGCAGTTGCAGCTGCAGATGGTTCATCTGTCACATTACTAATTGAAGATGCATTTTTTACTGGGTCAAAGCTTTTCAGATATCCATCATCCAACTTTGATTCTTTAAAGGGGCTAGACTGATGCTCAGACCACTTTGACTGCAAGGACTTCTCTGGAGTAAAAACCAATTTTTGGGCAATAGCAATCACTTCCTTCCGTCCTGAATAATCAACCAATGGGGAATCAGTTCTAGAAATCAGTGATATCTTCTGCCTGAGGTCATTGGGTGTAAACATGTCATTTTTCTTCCCTGACAAAGAAAACCTTGATGAAGACAAGGGCTCTTCAGGCTTCAACAGTTGATCCATGGGGAGAATACCAGCATCAAGCTGATTGAGAGATTTCCCCTGCTTTTCTGGAGCAAAAGATTGTTCACGTTGAATTACATCTTCACCAGATTGTTCAATTACATCTTCACCACTTGAAAGAGCCTTACTCCTACTACCACCTGGGGTGAGCGTTTTTCTTTCGCCCTCCTTCATAGTAGTACCTGAAAATTGCTCCTCCATACAAGTCATAGAGGCATCCAGACATTTGACTCCCATATCTAGGTTCCTTTTCTTCAATATAGAATCCAAAGGAGGTGTTTTTGGAAATTCTAAAGCTCTAATGCCCATATTGGGGATTCTGTCACTACGGGAAGAAGAGAGTGCAGAAGCCTTGAGCCTCTCAAGTTTGGAAAGGCTCTTCTGGAGGGATGCTGAACTTGTCCAAGGGCCTCTCTTTTCATTGCTCAAAAAGGAAATGGGATCTACCAGGAAAGATACTGCCATTGAATTCTGTTTGTCAGGCGAAGGACTACCCATGACAATTAGTTTTTGTGTAGCTGGTGAAGAGGACACTAAATCCACCAACGGAGATTCCCCACCACATGGGAATCCACAAAATTCACCAAGCTCACCATTGTTACTGCAGAGGGTTTCACTATTTTCTACCACAGAAGCATCCATGGCAGACTTATTATTTTCACCAAAATCCTGCAATTTAAACAATGAAAAAACATGAAGTCAGTGCACTTGGAAAAGCACAGCTTAAGCCTAACTTCCTAACTAGCAAAATCATTTACCATAACTATTTGACTAAAACAAAATAACTTAGGAATCAAAGCATATCTGTTTGGCAGTTTAACAAGTAATTTAGCATTGGCATGTACAGGATTGTAAAACAATGCATCCTAAACACACCAGCTACTTGACAATTAAACAAGGACTTTAGCCCCAATATGAAATGTACAAGACTATAGAACACTGCATCGATAAATAAGACACTAACCACCCATAGATTAACTTAAGTGATTACAGACACACACACACAAGAATTAAGAAACAATACAGAAGCACATGACCAGGTATTATAATGCATTTGAAGATGCATGGAATTTACCATATGTAAATATGACTGACACAGGAATCATTCTAACCATGTTAATCCGTCATATTTTAGTTTATGCAATTAGAGAAAGAGATTCAGGCTCCAATGCACCTTTTGTTCTAAAAGAATTAGTGATGGAAAGTAAACGATCATATCTTATATTTGAATTCATCTTCTATCACTTATTTTATTTTCAAATAAACTCCGCAATCAGCATCTAGAACTTCAGAGCAGGAAACAGTACAGACATGAACGTTATGTCAAATGGAAAATGGTGAAGTATTTACATATGTAAACTAAAGAATGGATTTATAGACAAGCACCAACCATGTGGTATCACATCTCACAAGATGGTGTAAACATAATGTAACAGATCGAGGCTATTGATTGTTCATTTAAGCAATGGAATTGACAAACCATAACTTGGGTACTTACATAACTTAACTGCTTCGGTGACTGGTTTGCTCTATCATCATAATTATCTGGGGCTGGAACAGTGGATCTGAGTGATGAATCACCATCAACAACACTAGAAATAAACTTATAACCATCATCTGAGTCGATTTTCTGGCACAAAGGTTCAAGTGGAATATTAAGACTAACAACTGCATTTGCTTGTTCTCCATTTCCATTTAAATTCATCATCGTACTTCCAACCTCCATTTCCTTGCTTGTTGGTGACTTTGAAACATAGGTATCTCCTGAAACAGAAACTGCATGCAATCTCTCTCGGCCTTCTGCTAAAAGAGCTTCTAAATCAGGAGACAGTCTCCCGTAATCATATCTTCGCGAGTTTTCTCCAATCAAACTCATGTCACTCGAATCACTAATGCCACTAAAATTCGCAACGGGAATAGAAGATTGAGAAAGTGGCTTGTTAGCCATTGTCAGTTCCATGGAACTACGCTGACTGGTCTGTGTCGGCGTTTTCTCTTCAAACGATACTTCTGTTGGAGTCTTCAAGTCTATCACAGAATCTGATCTAACAAATCTACGGAAGTGAATGGAGAAAGCTGTTGAATCCATAGTAATATCATGATTTTCGTCTGACGCTGCTGAATCCGACAGCCGGCCTGGTCTTATAAAATTGGGAGATACTGGGCCGAAAAAATTATCTTCTGCACAAAATAAAGGTCAAACAATCCACTACTGTCACAAACTCTACAGGGTTTAACACTCCAATCAAATCAACATAACTATGTCTAACGGAACAGACCCCCTCAAAACTGAAAATTTTAAACCAATAGACCAAAAAGTCACTCTTTTGCCATTTACTATTCAACAACCTCAAAGACCAGAAATTCCTTCCGGATAACAAATCTATTATCATGTTCAAACACAAAAACATCTATCCTGACATGAGATATCATGGAAATCCTTTCACAAAAATGTGGCCCAATTCAAAAGGGCAATAAAGGATACAAATAACAGATAAGAATTGAAAGGAGCCAAAAATCATAATTATTCAGTCTCTCAAAATGACAACAATTCAAGACATAAAACCATACATAAACTCTTCTTCTTCTTTTGAGAGAGACATACATAACCCCCGCCTATCTCTAGCATGAAGATGATCAATGCAAGGTCCGTGTATGTTGTAGTTGTACATTGTGCACCAAATAGAGTAAATATATAAGTTCTACAAACAGGGAGGAACTCAGGTGGATGGGTGGGGTGCCACCGCACCTATAATCAAGGGTGGATCCACAACGTAACATTTCGGTTCACGTGAACCCAATAGATTTTATCCAAACATCATATATGTGTTAAGAAATCTACTAAATATTTATAATTGTTGTCAAAGACACGCTTAGGTTCTCAAGAGAGATGCAAAACATGTTGAGTGCTTCGCCTCGCATAATGTGTGCTTGAATGTCATCAAAGCTCCAAGACATACTTTTTCTTGTCAATGAAGCTCTACTAAAGAGGAGACACAACGCTATTGATGTCACCTTATCGTAAAAGAAAAATCAATTTCTTTGTCCATATATTTGTTATTCATGATTATTATTATGAGTCTTAGATCAAACATATATATATTTGTACTTCTCCCCATGTGGCCTTTTTCCACTGAAGTCCACACCTTATTTGCATTTAAAGCCCCAATGGACCTTAGTTTTTTCGTGATTTTTTCTTTTAATAACACTAATAAATAATTGAATGGGAATCCAACTATTATTGTAATATGTTAACTTGAGGTCGCTATAGGAATCAATGAACTTCAAATCCTGAATACATCTCTACCTGTAACTTGGCAAATTATACAAAAAAATATATTAGATGAGTTTTCAAACTTGGCTATACAGTTTGAGCTGGCACCTACATTCAGACAAGAGGAATAGGTGCAAAGGTTGGGAGTGATCCTAAATGTTATTTTGGCAAGGAGCAAAATTTGAATCAGTCAACCTCCTATTTTTCTTTATCCAGGATTTCAACTTATTTTGTACCTCTTTTTTTTTCTTTTATCATTATGATCCTTTTCTAATACCATTTTAGATCCACGGAAAAGGACCTAAAACACTAGAAATCTCATACGTTAATCGAAGCCCAACTACTAACTAAATAAGAATTTCCATCTTTCTAGTTGAAAAATATTGGTCCCTTTAGAACTCTAATTGATCAAATTAAAGATTCATTCGTCAGTTTATTAGATTCAAAATTTTGTGGATCGTTATGGTATTCAATTTTATTTTAAATTTTTGGCGTTAAATCATGATATGACTGTTGTGCACATGAGCAGATAATATGAATTTACTTTATATTTGGTTTTCAAGAAATTCTATTTGAATTCAATACTATGTCATCCCAGAGAATCATAAGCATTTGCATAGGTAACATTTTGATCAGAATACACTGTACTCTTGTGTTGCTTTTTTTGATTAATTATTTTGAGAAGATGACCTCAATCACCACAGCTTAAATCTAGCTAAAACTGTACACATTATTCTGAATGCACTGTTCTTCGTTTCATTTTTATGCTTTGTAGGTAAATTATGGTGAATGAAATTGCTATTAAGAAAATGTCACGAAGATTCAATTTATCTATGGATCAGAAACCTATTAAATGAATCCAAATTAACTCCCCTAGTTTGCATTCTTCAAATTCTGGGTCTACCTTCCTACAAATCTCTGTCAACATCTTTCATACACAAATACATAGATAGAAACGGATGGAGAAAGAAAGCACTTGCCATCATTTGAAGTAGCAGAACCAAAATTGATGCCAGGAGAAGGTGATTCCTCGGGTCTTAAAAACGCCCTAGGCAAAGCCATCTCATCATCCTCATACTCGTCCTCATCATTTTCTTCATCGCCATCTTCTCTATCCTCTTTGGACTCGTCCAGTAATTGATCAAAATCTAGGTTCACCTCTTCACTTTCACTGTTGTTTTCAGCTTTGCCGGATGGGTTCGGAGGGGTTTCGTACTCTTCATCACGGTCGAAGAAGTGTACAGAAGTCATCTCAGCAAAGCTCACTCTTCGAGCTCGCTTCCTCTGCATAGCCATGGTGGTACCGCCGTCCGAGTTCTCAGCGTTATTGTTGCTGTTGTGGATTTGCCGGCGGTCCTCGCTGGTGCCGGCGGCAGCGTCGGTCGTCGGCTCAGACATGGTAAAGAATTGGGATGTGAATTTTCAAAAATTTGAAATTATTGTGAAATTCATTGCAGTCTGGAGATTAGGGCTCGTTTGTACTACACTCGGTGAAGACAAATGAGTGATTTTTTTGTGCGGGAAAGGCAAAATGTATTCCGTTTAAAATATTCACATTATTATAACTTCTACATTTATCATTGACTTTGATTTGAAATCATATGTATTTGAAGTTAAAATTTTATGGCATATGCCATTTGAACTTTTTAAGTTTTTTTTTTTATAATTAGTTATGAAACTTAATAATATGTGAGGACTATTAAAAGAAAATGGATCAAAAATATTTTTGAACTATTTGAAATGGAGCAGAAATATCTCTTCATTAAATTTTGGCTCAAAAATATCCTTCAATTAAATTTTTGGTTCAAAAATACCCCTTATGAAAATAAAAAAAGGTTAAAAATACGCTCAAACTATCAAAAATGGAGCAAAAAATGCCCCTTGGTTAGATTTTGGTTGAAAAATATCCCTTCTATAAATTTGTTAAAAAAAAATCCTTATTTCTAACGAAAATGACATTATGCATACTTGTAGACAAAAAGTGTCACATGATCAATCCATGTGGAACTCCACTTAGGAACCCAAAAGGTTTTCTCCTCATATATTAGGTTTCAAACTAGCATTTTCATGGTAAAAGAGAGAATCATTTCACTTGCAAACGTCTCAAAAAGTTGATCTTTGAATGATAACACAACTCATCTCTGTTATAATCATTGCCTCCTCCTTGAATCGATTTCTCGAGTTCAATATGATCCAACTCTATAATATTTTCGAACCTACAAAGCTTATATGAAAATTGTTGTGCTCATGTTAGCAATGTAACACCATCAATATAAGTTATCATTTTCAACAGATAATTCAATTACAACTACAAAAACAAGCCTTTTTTAATATTATTAAGAATCTGAACTACTCAAAGTCTGACAAAAATTAGTTTGAAGATATTCCCTTGTTCCTCTATTGAATCTTGCAATTTATTCTCTTCATCTACTTCCAACAAATATAGTTGTTTAGAAGTTTTACACTTGTGTCTTGGCATGTATTTTTCAAAGAAAAAATAACACAACCTTCGGCCTTGTTTTCATTCATCTCCTTTATGCTCACAATTCTTCTACTAATTCCTTTAGAAAAACTTGAATTAGCACTATCGAGAGTAGGTAAAAGAGGTTTACTATTAAATTGATCAATTTTGATCCAAGAACTTCCTTGTAGTCATTTATGGTTGATTATGGTCAGATTGCCTCACCGCTTGTAGGTATGCCTCCTGCAGTCTTGCATTTTTGTACATCTGAGATAATGAAGTAGGATTGGTAATCTTCACTACGATATTCAACTCAGGTTTCAAACCCCTAATAAAGCAGTTAATAGCATTTTCGTGAGACAAATTCACCCTTGTCAAGTTCCTCTCAAACTCTTATTCATATTCTTTTACACTGCCAATTTGCTTGATCTTTTTTATTTCCTCCATTGGATCATCAAAATTAGTACCAAGTCTTTCAACTAATGCCATCACATAGTCACTCCAACTGGGTGGTTGTAAGTATGGTATATCTCATGAAGGACAAATACCATTAGATGGCCTCCCCTTCTAATTGTAAAGCTACAACTGTCACTTTCTCATCTGGGACCAACATTCTCCACAGAAAAAAATTAATCAATTTTGAATAACCATGACGTAAGATCCCCCCCTCCAAATCTCAAGAACTCCATTCGTGACCATCTATTGAAGTTCGATTGGTGGAAATGAGATGTATTACTTGTGGTAGGACTTTCTTTCCTTTTCCTTTTGAACCTTTACATCATCATTTCGATCAGCAACCCCATCTTGTCCCAATGGAACAGTACCCATGCAATATTCCCCTTAAATCTGGTTCCTTAGTTCCATCAATACATGGTCTAATTTCTCTAATGATGAGACCTCACCAGCTCAATTTTCCATCTCTGTTACAAGATTTTGCATCATATCTCGTAAATTTCCCAATTTCTGTTGCAGAATTATCATTAGTTGTTTCCCCAACCGGTCGACTTGCTTTCACTGTTGTTGCCAAGGAGCAACTTGGCTCTGATACCAATGATACTAGATTGTGCAGGAATTACATAGATTCGAGGATTGAAAGATTGTCCAAGAGATAGTTTGAGGATACAATCAATGGAGATGATTAAAATAAGAAAGAATCGAGAGGAGGAGGAGGAGGAGGAGAAGAAGAAGAAGAAGAAGAAGAAGAAGAAGAAGAAGAAGAAGAAGAAGAAGAAAGTAGAGAATTGTATATTTCATATGGTGAATGAAAATTAGTATTACAATGTCTATTTATGAGAGACCCCGTGTTTCGATAATATGATAGGGTGGTATGTTATATAAGACATATATGATTTTGGATAGGACCTAAAAATAATAAGGCTGTCAATAGGTAATAATATCAAGGACTTAAAGTTTTAAGACAAAGGAATCCCCTAAATACACATTTGGGATTAAAGAAAATGGCCCGAGTGACCCTTTACCCTTTTTAGAAGGTTTAAATTTTCACTTTTCTGATGAGACTAAAAGTGTATCATTTGCTAATAATGGATTTTTAAAGGATATTTTAATAGCACAAAGGTCATACATTAAGTTTTGGAATCAAGAAATTTGTAAGATAAAGGTTGGCCAAAGTCACTGTAAGTTTCGTTAAAAATTCCTTCTTAAATTTGGGTCAAATGTATCAGGTCATATCTCCCAAACTATAAGGATTTAGAAGGTCTATAACCTATTAAATTGAAGATCTACGAGTCTAGTTTGCAACGCACAAAACCGCGCATCAAATCAACCTCAGAATAAAAATTTATGAATGTTTTACTGGGACTGCCCGAGCAGGAAATCGGGTCATCGGTTGGGTTGGGTCAACCCACCTAGATGTCGACTAATTTAAGCTTTTTAAAGCTCAAAACAATCCTATTTCATCTCAAAACAAACTATAAACTGAAGATAAAGTTCTCTCAAGATCTCTAAGAGATTTAGGTGAGTTTTTTGTATTTTTACCGTTAAAATTCACCCCCGTGCCTAGAAAAGCATGTCTTACGCTTTGCAATTATTTCCCCTCCCATTAGCTGTACTTATGGCTGCTTTTGGCTGTAAAAAAATTATATTCTTGTTGGTTATTGTTCGTTTGAAGCTAGTGTGTTTAGATAATAATTTTAGGGCTCCTTTACGGTCAATTTTACAAAGTTCTACGGACGTTTTCTCGCGTAAATACTATATGGCGAGTCTGATCATTAATGCTTAATTCTAGATTATTTATAAGTGTGCTGAAGCTGCGTATATATAGTGGTTGCAAAGCTTAGGACGTAAGGAACAACTCTTGTGAAGAGACTTAGGCCATTGGACGTCTGTTGGAAAAGTATGTTAAGGCTAAGCTTTGTCCCTCCTTTTAGCACGAAATCAGGGAAGTTCCCCAAAATGTCAAATGTGATATCTTACTATTCAGTTGCTAGAAATACCTTATGTGAAAGGCATTAGGATTGCAGTTGAGTTATTTTCATGATGGTATTAGGTTGACATTCCATTCGTTCGCTTAAACTGGACATTCAATATCTATATATCATTTTGTCGGGTTTCTTGGCTACCTATCCATTTGTTCGAGGCGTTTCTCTTCTTGGTGTACAGTCATTAAAATAAATCTATATTACAAAGGGGATATAGTATTCCTAATCAATCCTTCTTAAGGCTCTTCTTCGTGTAGTGTCATCAAAATAAATGTATATTACAAAGGGATATAATATTCCTAATTAGTCCTTCATTTATGCAAAAATATAATTGAAGCACTTAACAAGTGACGCGTTGTTTTCCAATAATCTCTAGTGTAATGCTCCTATTTAAACTGCTAAGGCACTTGATTCTTTTTAAATACTTTTTTTTACTAATTTACATAGAACTAAGTATAAGCATTATGTAAAGTATCTTTATGAACATTTTTAGGGTTAAGGCCTTATTCTGAATGTTGAGTTAAGTTGTCAAACTTATTCAGAGGACATATAAGATTCCATGAGTCATATGCATATATATATATATATATATATATATATATATATATATATATATATATATATATATATATATATATATACATATATATATATATATATATAT
>DF357813.1:83054-105803 GCA_000787875.1 Solanum virginianum | reverse complement strand
AGGTATGCTCCTAATATAGTTGCTACTATGGCAGATAGAGTTCATCGATATATGGATAGATTGGATATGAATTTCGTTAGAGATTGTACCATTTCTTCCTTGAATAAAGACATGGACATCGACAGTTGTATGCCATGTTTTCTAAATGTGAATTTTGGCTAAGATTAGTGGCATTCTTGGGTCATATTGTCTCCGATGAGGGAATAAGGATTGATACACAAAAGATGGAGGCTGTGAAATATTGACCAAGGTCAACAACACCCACGGAAGTTTGGAGCTTCCTAGGGTTGGTAGGTTATTATAGGAGGTTTTTTGAAGGTTTTTCTTCTATTTCTACACCTCTAACAATGTTGACACATAAGGCAACCAAGTTGCAATAGAATGATGCATGTGAAAGGAACTTTCAAGGGTTGAAAAGCAGACTAACTTCTGCACTTGTGGTAATACTTCAAGAAGGCACTGATGGGTATGCAGTGTATTGCAATGCTTCAGAATTTAGCTTAGGGTGTGTACTGACATAGCATGGTAGGATAATTGCTTATGCCTCTAGACAACTATGGCCACATGAGAAAAACTATCCAACACAAGATCTATAGCTAGCAGTGATTGTGTTTGCTCTGAAAATATAACACCACTATTTGTATGGGGTTCACGTTGACATATATACTGATCATAAGAATTTGCAGTACATTTTTAAGTAGAAAGACCTAATTTTAACACATTAGAGTTGGCTAGAGCTAATAATGGATTACGACATTGATATACTATACCATCTAGGGAAGATAAATATGGTAGTCGATGTTTGATCAGGCCATGGTAAGTCAAGGAGTGGCTAAGGATCTATGTCAACTAGCCAATTTGGGAGTTCGCCTTCTTGAAACTCCAAATGAAGGGGTTATTATACATAATGCAGCAGCGTCTTCATTAGTAATAGAGGTGTAAGAAATAGAGTTCGAGGATCCTATTCTATGATAGCTTAAGGAAAAGGTGAGTCAGGGTATGATAAAGGGCTTTGAACTTACACAAAATAGAGTATTGTATTGCCAAAATAGATTATGCATGCCTGATATTAATCGATTAAGAAAGAGGAAAATGGAAGAAGCCCATCATTCTCGATATTCCATCCATCCAGGATCAACTAAGATGTATCATGACCTGAAAGGGATGTTTTGGTGGGGAGGCATGAAAAAGGACCTTGCAGAATTTATGTCTCAATGTCCAAATTGCCAACAAGTCAAAGTAGAATACCAAAAGCCAGGAGGTTATATGCAATGTATAGAGCATCCAACATAGAAGTGGGATATGGTTACTATGGATTTTGTTACTAGGTTACCTCGCTCATTTTAGAAATTTCACCCCATATGGGTAATAGTTGATAGACTCACAATGTTAACACACTTCTTGCTAGTTAAGAGTGATTGTACAGCTGAAGAGTATGCTAAGCTATACCGCAAAGAGACAGTCATGGTATATGGGGTCCCAATCTCCATTATATCTGATCGGGGGGCATAATTCACTGCAAAGTTTTAGAAGTCCTTCCAAAGGAGTTTAGGGACAAAAGTGAATTTGAGTACAATATTCCACCCTCAGAAAGACAGTCAAGCTGATCATACTATTTAAACACTTGAAGATATGTTGAGAGTTTGTGTATTTGACTTTAAAGGTAGTTGGGTGGATCATTTGCCACTTATTGAATTTGCCTATAATAATAGCTACCACTAGAGTATCAAGATGGCATCTTATGAAGCTTTATATGGAAGGAAATGTAGGTCACCAGTTGGATGGTTTAAAGTGGGTGAAACCACCTTTCTTGGGCTAGTTCTTGTACAATAATCCATGGAAAAAGTCAGGGTAATACAGCAGTGGCTAGAAATAGCCCAAAGTCGTCATAACTCTTTTATAGATCCTAGAAGGAGAGGACTGGAATTTTCAGTAGGGGGATTGGGTATTCTTGATGGTATCTACAATGAAAGGAGATATGAGATTTGGTAAGAAAGGAAAACTGAGCCCACATTAAATAGGGCTATATAAAATTATTAAGAAGTTTGGGCAGGTTGAATATGAATTAGACCTACCCCAAGAGCTTTCAATGGTTCATCCAGTTTTTGATGTCTCAATGCTTCAAAAATGCATAGGTAACCCATCCCGCATTACTTCTATCGAAGATGTGTAGGTTACAAAAGATCTCACATATGAAGAGGTACCTATTGCTATTCTAGGCATAGGTAACCTATCCTGTATCACTCCTATTAAAGATGTGTAGTTTATAGAAGATCTCACCTATGAAGAGGTAGCTATTGCTATTCTAGATTTTCAAGTTAAGAAGCTAAGGAATAAAGAAATAGCTTCAATAAAGTACCTTGGAGAAACCAACAAGCAAAAGGGATAACATGGGAGGTTGAGGGCGCGATAAAATCAAAATACCCTTACATATTTAAAGCTAAAGAGGAAGTCAAACATGAAGAGTTGGGACACTAATAGGTATGTGTGATTGAATACTTAGTGTGTTGTCAAAAGTTTGTTTAAGTAAAGGTTTAAACTTGGTTAAGCTATCCAATTGTGCTAATATTTGATGATGAATGTTCCTAAAAAGGGGAGGATGTAATGCCCTACATCTTACATATACTAGTTCTATCCAAACGAAACATGATACGGTTTGGTCAAATTAGTGCCCATTTTTAAAAGTACTTGAATCACATATTAGAGGGTGATATGTGTGTCTAATGCTTAAGAGGATCGAGTGTATACAAGTTTTATGTCAAATTGAGGAGATCACGGCCCTAAACAAAGTGAGAGAATTGAGGTGCTTAAGGGACTTAGGAAGCTAGCAGGTGAGTTACCTACCTAATTAACTTAAACTTGCTAGCTAGATAGAGACGAGGCCTGACACCGAATTTGTCCAAGTCTGATAATGAATAAAGTCTGGATTAAGGGTGTGACTTAAGCCCACATTTTAGCACCATAAATGGACAATATTTACAGACCAAGATGTATAGTAAAAATGGCCACGTACATTCACAATTCACTTGTTGATTAGGGCTCAAACTAAGTGACGAAAATTAGGAAAATAGACAGCCAAGGTCTATCAACTTTGGGATCCATTTAGTCCCAAGTGAGAGGGTCAAGCTAATGCATCACCTATTGATTATATGTGTTAATATGTGGTCAAAATCTCAAGAGAAAGTCGGAAAAAAAGTCCCTTTAAAAGGGCTTAAAAAATCAGCATCTTTAAGTCATTTTTAACGTGGAAAAAAATTAGCTTTCATAAGGTTTTCTCTCTACTCTTTCTTAGCCTTGCAAAGCAGCCATAAGGAGACATTAAGGGTCCTTGGAGAAGACCTATACCTTGTGGGTAAAGGTAAGTTAGAATACTTAAGTATTTAGTATGGTTTTCTCATAAAAAACAAGAGACTATGTTGGTTAGGTATATGCTGAAACTTTTGGACAATATGTGTTCCAACGGTTGTTGTATACTTTTCTTGTTTATTTGGGAGCTTTTCTCTGCTTGGTTGGCTCAGTTATGAAATAATGTTGCTTTTCTTAATTTTTTTTGGTTCTGTAATGATGCATAAAGGTTGCTGCATTGTTTGGTTATACATAAATGATCAACGTTTAACATGTCATCCTAAGTTTGTTGTTTGTAGAAACTGTGGGCTAATTGATTAAGGGCTATGGTCTCACATCCTCCATTTATTCTAAGAACTATTTTTGAACTATTTTAGGACTGTTTTTATGTATAAATATTGTGGGAAAAGTTTGGTTGAAGTTGGTAATGGTTTGGAACTGTTGACGTCATAATGTAGCAAAGGGACGTAATGTTATGTTGCCTACTTGTATGTTGTGTATAATTGTTATATGTTCTACCTTGTGAGTTATTGTAAGACTGTTAAGGGTGTAAAAATGTTATATCTTACATGTGCATAAGAATGACTATTTTAAAATACGACTATAAGTGGAAAGATTGAAAGAATGCCTTTGGGTCGCTAAATACAAGCTTGCTGCCCGGGTATTACTTCTTATAAGATTTGACTGCCAAGAATTGTCACTTAGCTGCTAATACCAATATTATTGCCTGGTCTACTATAGATAAATATTTGGAGGAAAGGGAGGTTATTTTGAGATAATAGCGAGTTGGTACAATGAGGTATGATATGCTACTCGATTTCGTATTACTTGGCATGAAATCTATATTCTTCCTTGGCACATAAAGGCACTTACCGATTCCGACACAACTATTAACCATGTCTCCACTCTTTTACATGTTCATATGCTCCCATACATAGTCACCTTCAAATCTACATATATATGTCGATGCCAAGTTACATGGGCTCTTGTTGCTAAATAAACTTCACGAGTTGTTTCATCTCATACTCATTTCATTAATTGTGTAATGTACTCTTTTTATTGTCATATTCTCTTGTATGATTTTTTACATGTCACATGCTACATCTACAGTTCTACTGCTCTAATATTATGACCACCAAAAGAATCACTCATTGTTGTATTGTCTTGTAAGAATATTTGAATGTCACATGTTACATCTACAGCCCTACAGCTCTAATATTATGACCACCAAAAGAATCATCTCAAAGGTAATTGAAAGTTAAAGTATATTGCTTACTGATGAGTGGTAACCCAAGGGGGGAAGAATCACCTAGCCAAGGTCGATCCTATCACGGGGGGTAGCCTAAGGGGTTAAAGGAAAATCCTAGCCAGGGCCGATCCTGATATAGATTCACCATTGATCAGTTGGTCATTTTTGTTACATGTCGTGCATATATTATATAGTAAAGGTAAAGTAATAAAAAGAACATAAAGTATATGATCCCACAGTATAACTAAAGGTGGTCTCTTATCCTACACCACTGCATAGTTTGGTAAAGTAATAAAAAGAACATAAAGTATATGATCCCACAGTATAACTAAAGGTGGTCTCTTACTCTACACTAGTGCATAGTTTCATTTGAGTTGTTACTTCATATACAGTATTTCATGCCTTACATATTAATATATTATCTCATATTTACATCCCTTACTGGGAACCTGGATTTCATGCTACAGGTACAGGTGCTAGTAGCTCTCCCCAGTAGGAGTATAGGATATCCCGCTGCTATTACCAAGCTCCAGGTTGCTTCAGAGCTTTGTGTGTCTAGAGCTTATATTTTTGTGTTGTATAGCTAGTCAAGGCGGGGCCTGTCCTGACCCTCTTTAGATACTTTTCCTTATCTAGAGGCTTTGTAGACTATGTAAATTAAAGTGTGGTCATTTCTCATACTTTAGAAAGCGTGGCCCCAACGGAGATACTTTTCCTTATCTAGAGGCTTTGTAGACTATGTAAATTAAAGTGTGGTCATTTCTCGTACTTTAGAAAGCGTGGCCCCAACGGCCTAGTCATAAGCATTTCCTTTTGGCTTGTTATTACTATTTACTTTCTTGAAAGCATGTGGAATGTAGAAACCCCTTATAATATGTATGGAAAGCGCATGGATACAGGTTGGTTCTCTTAAGCCTTATTGCAACGGGTGCTAGTCCGCCTTAACAGGACATTAGGCGTGACAGTCATGACCTAAGCCTAGGGTCTAGATGTGACACGGCACAAAGGGAACCTGAAAGGACCCCAGTCAAGCCTCTTAGAATATCATTATACATCCTTGGTCGCGGAAGTAATAAACCAAGCATCAAGAGATAAAAGTGGGGAAACCGAGACTAAGGGAAAGCACTTCCATATCATAGACATCAAGAACAATAGAGTCAAGACTCTTATAACATGTCCAACAAACACCTCTAATACATAGATAATAGTGGGGGCCAAAAAAGGTAATCGGCCTCACTCTCATAGTCAAAATAGATAATAAAGAAGAATGTCTCAATACATAATCAGAGAAACATAGACTAAGGTCCCCGAAGTGGAGAACTCACCAACTAGCTTGAATAGCACCGAACTAGCCACGTGGAGAAGGATCATGATCAACTTGTGCATCAATTCCTACATGGTGACATCATGTAGGCATAGAGTATATATTAGTACATTTGAATATACTAAGTATGTAAGATGCAATGTAAACAAGAATTAAGCATTATAATCAAAATGCATAACAATAGGAAATAGACATACTATAACAATATGACATGTATGATCAATGCATAAGTAAAACATGCTAAGTAACTCATGCACATATAGAATATCACATGTGTAGAAGAGACTAAGCTAGATTTCCAAATGTATAACCCTTTGGTAGGTTAGTGATGATGTAGCCCCAATCACTTAGGCGGATGAGTATGAACCCTCATCTAGGTTGGTGATAATGCCGGCCCATCACCAAGGTGGAGAAGTACAAACTCTTCCCTAGGTTGATTAGTACAAACCCCCATCTAGGTTAGTGATGATGCCACCCCATCACTAGGTGGAGAAGTATAAACCTTTCCCTAGGTTGATGAGTACACCCCCCAATCTAGGTTATCCGGGGTCTTAGCCCCCCCGAATTGGGCATGGTCTAATGCAACATTTTATATAGAATTTATCATATACATAAGCGCATTTCATCATCATATAGTCATTCATATCATATCTCATGCTTTGGACCTTCAACTCATCAAGAAACCACATCCGGACATTTTATCAAATACATAGAGGGTGTGTAATGCTAGTGTATATTTTAATTAATATATTTTTATTAAATAGATGTATTACAAATTTGGAGGCCTCAAAGATTTTTTTATTTAATGTTATGATGATGTATTTTATTTTATTTTTATTTTCACAAATCCAATGTAACAAAATAGTCATGTGCTTTTGGTTATTAGTCATTTTTTGTTGTTCCCTTTCTTTTACTTTTTTTCTTTTACTTTTTATCATATCTAGTTTATTCTGCTTATGAGTTTTTGAGATGAGGGATCCCAGGAAACAACCTCTCTACTTCTATGAGGTAGTGGTAAAGTCTGTGTACATTCTACCCTCCCCAAACCCCATTTGTGGGATTCCACTAGGTATGTTGTTGTTATTATTACTTAGAGGGTGTGTAATGCTAGTCTATAACCATGAAAAAAAGAGATAAAATCATGTAGGAAAATCAATTATAAAACTATGAATTAACACCTTACAATACCCTCAAGCAACATACATCGAAATCCCTCCTCAAATCTTACAATAGATCAAACATTTATAGCTCAAAACATATCGAAACAGTCACAACTTTACATAGCTTTAATATAGTGTGTAGTGATTTTTATATTTAGCAAGACCCATTTGTAAATCAACTTTAAATCATGTAATTTGAGTAAAAAGGAGGCTTGGGTATAGTGGATGAAAGAAACCCACATACCTTATCTTAGAGATGAACTTGGTGAAGATTGGAAATAGAGAGTTGATGCTTGAAGAACAACTTTGAGGGAAAACCTTAGCTTAGCATGAGGGTTTGGGACTTGAGTTTGGGGAGTTAAAATATGACAAAGTGTTTGAGTGAGTATTGGGAAATGTTTGGGATGGTATGAGGGTGAAATTTAGCTAAGTATAGGTAAAAACACATTTGGAAACACTTAGGCCCAAAACTTAGAAGTCTTGGACTGAACTAAAAAAATGGTCCCCAAAATGTACAGAGGCGCATCGCCCACTGGAAATTGCACTTTTAGAATTTCATAATTGCTAATATTTTGATCTTAAATTGGAGTTAGACTCTTTTTCACCAAATTGTGACCCCTTGAATGACAATATGAAGTCAGACTTTTGAAATAACAAACAGATGTTGAGATACATGGATTTTCAAATTCTAGGCATTTCGAGGCATAATTTCAAGTAGTTTTTGGGGTCGTTTCAATATCTCCCTGTAGGAACATTCATCCCCAAATATAAAAGAAGTATACAAGAAAAGAATGATCATAAACAAACCATCCTCAACAAGAATGCAACATCACATTTAGAACACCATTTTAAAAATCTTAATATAAGTATAAAATTATCATAACGTGTCAACTTAGACATGAATGCATATGATTGACATAGGGGATGAAACATAAGACTTGAAATCATATAGGGGAAAGGATAGGGATACCGCTTTTGCATGTCTGCTTCGGCCTCCCAAGTAGCAATTTCAATTTGTTGCTTCCTCCAAAGAACCCTAACGGATGTCACCTCCTTGTTCCTCAATCTCTTCACTTGCCTATCTAGGATCTGAAATGAAACCTCCTCATAAGTCAAATTATCCTCAACAACACCCGTAACATTAAGAGGCACAATATCATTAGGATCATCAACACATTTTCTCAACATTGAGACATAGAACACTGAATGAACCAAATTTATTTCACTAGGCAACTTTAACTCATAAGATACTTTGCCAACCCTCTTTATCATCTCATAAGGACCAACATACCTTGGACTCAACTTCCCCTTTTTACCAAAATGGACCACACCTTTTATTGGAGAGACTTTCAAATAAACCCAATCACCCACTTTGAGTTCAAGGTCTCTTCTTCTTACATCGGCATAAGATTTTTTGGCGACTTAGGGTTGTTCTCAACCTTTTCGTAATCATCATAACCTTCTCAAGAGTCTCCAAAACCATATCTAGTCCCAATAAAGCTATCTATCCAACTTTAAACCAACCAACCAGTGATCTACAACGTCTCTCATAAAGAGCCTCAAAAGGAGCCATGCCGATACTAGAGTGATAGCGATTGTTATAGGTGAACTTAATCAAAGGGAGATGTTCATTCCAACTACCCCTCAACCCTAACACACATGCCCTAAGCATATATTCAAGGGTTTGAATTATCCTCTTGGCTTTGCCATTCGTTTGAAGGTGGAAGGTCGTACTAAGGTGAACTTTTGTACCAATACCCATTTGACAAGACCTCCAAAAGTGTGAAGTGAATTTTGCACCATGATCCGATATGATGGACTAAGGAACCCCATACAATCTCACTATCTCATGAAAATACAACATTGCATACTCTTCAGCCCCATAAGTGGTCTTAACTGGTACAAAGTGAGCTGATTTCGTCATCTTATCAACCACCACCAAAATGGAATCAAAACCTTTTCTAGACTTGGGCAACCCAACCACAAAATCCATATTAATAACTTCCCACTTTCAAGTGGGAATCTCTATGTCTTGGGTTAGGCCACCCAGCCTTTGATGTTTGGCTTTGACTGGTTGACAACTATGGCAATCGAAAACGAACTTGGCAATCTCCCTATTCATGTCTCCCCACCAATACATATCTCTCAAGTTTCTATACAATTTTGTGGAACCAGGGTGGATAGAATAAGAAGAATTATGGGCCTCTTCAAGAATTTTCTCCCTCAATTCATCAAAACAAGGCGCACTTAACCTACCTTGGTACCTAAGGGCACCATCTCCCACTTGGGAGAAAACCTCTACTTTGCATTCTTTCATGAAGGCCTTCAATTCAAGCAAGGAGGAGTCAAGATCTTGTTTACACCAGCATTACACACCCTCAAGCAATATACATCAAAACCCCTCCTCATGTACTACAATATATCAAAGATTTATAGCTCAAAACATAGCGAAACAGTCACAACTTTACATAACTTTGACATCGTGTGCAGTGAATTTCATAAATAGTAAGACCGATTTGTAAATCAACTTTAAATCATGTAATTTGAGTAAAAAAGAGGCTTGGATATCATAGATGAAAGGAACATATTAAAGAAACCCACATACCTTAGCTTAGAGAAGAACTTAGAGATGAACTTGGTGAAGATTGAGGATAAAGACTTGAATCTTGAAGGAAAAGCTACAAGCCAAGCGTAGGGCCTAGACGTGATAACGAACTCATGAATCTACTCTGCTATGACATGTGCCCAGTCAATCTCATAGCCCAGGGCCATCTCCAAGGTGATGACATTATCTATGAATGTAGGCTTGATGCGTGACTGGATATTGGCCCACTAAAATTTGGCTGAAAAGGAGAGGTGGGACTTCACTATAGCCTCAGCATGGCTGGTAACCCATGTAGGCTCAGCATCACCCTCTACTATCTGGCTCACTGCCCATTTGAGGAGCTCGGTCCTTACATAAATATTCTTCTCGATCACAGAATATCTCATCTTATCTATCTTGTTGTTGTACTCAGTTTTATGTTGTGACACCCTATAGTAAAGACAAAACTAAACCCGATGGATGGTTTCCTCGGAGATATCTATGCTCTGACCTCGAACCAAGACCCTATGCAACCTGGGTTGATCTATTGCCTTCTTTCCCTTGGGAAGATCCTAGAGGATGGTAGCGGCATAGGCAACATAGAACTCTCTTACCACAAGCGAGGCATACTTGCCCTGCTGCTCTGATAACCACTAGAGCTCGTGTCGATCAATCTCCACCTCTAAAGCAAGAACTCTACTCAACCCTGAGTCGTTTAACTATGACCCCTCATGAAACTGCCTGATAGGTTTTCCGTGTCCCTTTGGCTCTAGTCCCTTCTCAAGATCTCCTGCATGCCTTCGATTCCCTATCGGTGATGATGAGGATCAACAGCTGTGATAGATGGGGCAACCGAGGACTGGACCTCATATTGGGTCTGTGGTGCCTCGTGAGAATCTGAACCACTCCCTAACTTATCTTCATCTTCTTCCTCTTCAGTATGGGCGGTGCTCTCAACTACCATAGGAGCATGTGCAGCTCTAGCCATTGTCGAGCACTAGTACATTAGGGTCGATCCATACCTTGTGGACCTCCTCTGATCCCTCAGTCTATTTAGTGTCGGAGGCCTCATCAATCAACTTCCTATGGAAAGCCTGGATAGCATTTCTGTCTTTTGGAGGCATTGTACCTGAAATTCATACCACAAACCCTCAATAAGCACGCAAGTGTCAACACAATCACTACACAAACAGAAAGAACAAAAAGAACAAAAATAAAAAGAAACACAACAGCAAAAACAAAACATTGCACTAGTAACAGGTTGCAGGTACGAGGCATAGGTACGACTCATAAGGTGACCTACGAGTCGAACTGTGGCCTCAAAGTCCAAAGGTACCTGAGAAAAAATTATACGTGAAATAGGTATGAGGCACAAGTATGACTCGTAGTGGAGACTACGAGTCATAGGTTGGTTCGTACCAATTTCTAGTAACATTTGGTAAATACAAAGCATGTTCACGAGACCCCCACTATGGTTCATAGTGGACACTATGACCCATAGGTAGGTCTCGTATGGCAAGTGTTAAGGGACCACAGGTAATTGTTATTCCTTACGAGGGGGCTACTACAACTCGTAGTTCCTTCTACGAGTCATAGGTAGCCCTCATAGTAGGGAATCTCAGACAACTGTGGTGTCTTCAACCTTACCACTCGAACCAAAATCAATCAACCAACAAGTTCAAACACCATGCGAAGCACTTTTTCAAACTATATAACAGGCACAACAATATCCCATGACCCCTAATCATAATAATTCAATCTAAACCCAATCAAGTAACCACCAATTTCCCAACACATTCGAGAATTTCCAAAAATCATCAATCCCAGAACTCACAACAATAGCACAAACAAGCAAACTTGGAAGTTCAAGGGGATTAGATGCACAAAAAGATAAAGAATTTCTCACACGACCATAATCGGTCCAAAAGTCATACCCACAGCGATATTTCAGTCCAAAAGTCATACCCACATTTGTATGACCATAATCGGTCCAAAAGCCATACCCACAGCCAAATCAACCATTGCATGATAATTTCACGCATGTGATCAACAGTAAACATAGCAAGATAACATCATCACAACCAACCAGCAAGAGAGAATTCAAAATTTTGAACCACATTAGGGAGACACAACCCTAATTCTCATTTCTATGCATTAATTTTCTCATGGGTACTTTCAATACCACTTCCAAACACACAATCATCTAGGAATTTCATAAGATAACGAAGTTTGTGTGCACAATTTAAACAAGAACATTTCTTAAGAGAAGACAATTAATAGTTAAACAAGATGACAAAAAGAAGAATTTCAATAAAGAACATTCCTTAAGAGAAGACAATTAATAGTTAAACAAGATGACAAAAAAGAGAGCAAGTCAAAATCCTAATTATCAATGCTTGCCAAAAAATCACCGAAAAATGACGTAGGTTAGTTGAGAAATAAATTGTAACAGTGTGGGAAAATGTTATGAGGATCAGTATTGGGAAATAAGGGTTTAGAATGGGGGAATTAAGGGTCAAAATGGTTTTGACCCTTAATATACCCCTGCTGGGTCAACTTTTATAATCATTGAGTTGGGTCTACGAAACCTCGACTATGAGTCATAGGGCTTCCTATGACTCATAGGTCATGTGTTTAGTAACAGATCCTAACACTTAAAAAAATTCAATAATCATACCTGGTACTACGAACCCCATTTATAACTCTTAGCATGGATTATGAATCATAAGGTTGGCTTGTAGTGTATGTGCCAATTTTAATCAAAAATTGTTAGCCTCTACGAGACATGACTATGAGTCATTGTGTAAGCTATGACACGTAGGCCTAGTCGTAAAGGTTGTTTCCAATGCCATTTTCTTTCAACTTTCAGCACTCACTTCACACTTGCAAACCAACATCTCAAAATACACTAATTTTCAAACAACACAATTGATTCAATGTCTTCAAAATGAAAAGAAAAATCAATCCATTTTCTAGAAATTTAAATAATCCAAATGAACTCAAAACAATCCAAAAATATGAAAAGTACTTGGGTTGCCTCCCAAGAAGCACATTATTTAACGTCGTGGCTTGACTTAGTCATTCATGAATCAGTAGAAATCCTCAATAGCCTAAACCTCGCTTTTGAGCTTATCTGGGTGCTTCATTGACTGGTGGATATAAAAAACAACCTCTGTATCGTTGACTATAAACTGGAGTTAACCTAAATCCATATCCACCAATTCTCTCCCGATGGCCAAGAATGGCCTCCCCAAAATAATAGGGACCCTCAAAATCAACTTTGCAGTCAAGAATCACAAAATCTGTTAAAAATATAAACCTATTAACTTTCACCAACACATCAAAGAGAATTCCCTCTGGCTCCTTGATAGTTCTATCTGCCATGGGCAACCACATTATTGTGGAAGTAGGAGAACCAAGACCAAGCCTTTTGAAAATGGCAAGAGGCATCAAATTTATGCTTGCTCCTAAATCACAAAATGCCCTTACGAACTCTACATCACTGATGGTACAGGGAATGGTGAATGGACTAGAATCTTCCCTTTTTAGGACTAGGCATTTAGTCATGATGGCACTACATTGTTGGAGCTCTTGTGAAACCTCTTGGCTTACCATGTGCTTTTTCATCACCAAATCCTTCATGTACTTAGCATACCCGAGCATCTTCTCCGATGCTTCTAAAAAGGGAATGTTAATAGCTTTAACATTGAAAGGAAATTATTTAATTTACCATCCTCCTCCTTTTTGTTGAGTCTTTAGGGAAAAGGGTGAGGAGGTTTTTGTCACGACCCAAGCCTAGGGCCTAGATATACTGGCGAATGGGAAACCCAAAGGAACCCCAACCAAGCCTCATAGTATATCATTACACATCCTTGATAGCGAAAGCAATTAGAATAACAATAAGAAATAAGCATAAACAAAGGGAAATTGGGACTTCAGATGAACTTCCACATCATAAAAATCAAAAGTCAATAGAGTCAAACTCATAGCATAGATACATGACATGTCCAACAACACCTCTACTACATAGATAAGAGTGGGGGCCAAGACAAAGCAATGAGGCTCAACTTTATAGTCAATACTTAAGTCAAAGAGAGAAAGTCTTAGTACATAGCAATAGATCATAAGTAACATCCCCAGAATGGACTCACCAACAATCTTGATAGAAGTCATACTAACCACGTGGAGGATGATGATCAATCGATACACCGGTTCTTACATGGTGACATTATGTAGGCACAGAATATGCGTTAGTACATTTGAGTGTACTAAGTATGTAGGATGTAATGCAACAAGAGATAGGAATCATAGGCAAAATACATATTCATAAGCAATAGATAGCATACTAACAATATAACATGTATGAATGATGTTTGAAGTATAATCATACTTATATAGAATATAATATGAGTGTAAGAAATGACCATTTTAGTGCAAGCCAAGGCCTACCACCCCCTGGATAAACCCACAAGGTACTAACCCCTTCATGAGGTTGATGGAGTACAAACCCCCCACCAAGGTTGATAGAGTACTAACCCCCCATCTAAGCCCATCTTGTAGAGATTTGCAGTAAGCATGAACAGTGTGCACTCAACCCATGAGCTAACTTTATGACTTGTGATCAATATACGAGTCGAGCCCCATCAAGGTTAATGGATACCAACCCCCAACAATGTTACCCGAGCCTACAACCCCCCCAGCTACTTGACCAAGGTGCCAACCCCTTGATAGGTTACCCAGGCCTACAACCCCCTAAGCTAGACTTAGTCATCCCTAACATTATATAGAGATAGTATTATATATATATATATATATATATATATATATATATATTCATTCCTTTTCATCATTATTCCATCATCATTTTATCATGATATAGTCATTCAACACATAAGACATACATTGAAACGTCAATTCCTCAAGAATCCATAATCGGACATTTTATCAAATACTTAAAGAGTGAGCAATGCTAGTATAAAACCATGCAATTTAAGAGTGAAATCATGGTAGAAAAATTAGTTTAAAGCCATCAATGGATACTTGGTATCACTCTCTAACAATATACATCAAGACCCGTCTTCAATTCTCACAATAAACCCTTGATTCATAACTCCAAACATAGTAACATAGTCACAATTTCATAAGCTCAAACATAGTATGCAGTGATTTTCATAATAGATAAGACCCATGAAAATAATCAACTTTAAATCATGCAAGTATGAGTAAAAGCGAGCTTGGGTATCATGGGTCAAAGGAAACCATGAAAGAAACCCACATACCTTAGCTTTAGAGAAACTCTTGATGAAGATTGAAAATGGAGGCTTGAAGCTTGAAGCAAATCCTTAGTTCCGGATGAGGGTTGTAAGACTTGAGTTTAGGAGATAAAATATTGGCTAAGTATTTGAGTGAGTATTGGGGAATATTTAAAATGATATGATGGTGAAAAATGGTTAAGTATGGGTATTTTTATATTTGGGACACTTAGGTCCAAGACTTCAAAGTCTTGGACCGCAAGAAAATTACTTGGCAAAAAAACATGCATGTCCGTGTCATGGACACGATGAAAAAGTCTAATTTAGTCATTTGTATGCCCTTGGTGCGTCACACCAAGGGCGCAAAAAGCTCTCTAGAAATTGACATTTGGAAAATTGAAATTGCTAATCGTTTGCTCTAGAATTGGGGTTAGACCTTTTTTCCCCTAGTTTTGGCCCTGTGAACAAGATTATAAAGTCTGAGTTTTGATAATACCACATGGATTTTGATATATATGGAATTTACTATTTTGGGCACTTTCGAGGCACATTTTCGAGCACTTTTTGGGCTCATTTCAGTTTTGGGATCATCTTGGCCTTTTCTTGCTCTTTTACCTCTTTATTATGCATCCCATTAATTTCTAAATCTTCTTTTTCAACCTCAATCTTATCATCAATACCCTTCTCACAAGCTTCATCATTAGTCATCGGCATTGGGAGATCTATGGTGCTTTTCCCACTTCTCATGATGAGTTGAAAAGTGTGGTTTGGGCAACTGGTGAAGTCTAAGTAGCCAATTTGTCTAAGTTATGCCTCAATAGTAAATAAGACGCTATTTGGGAGGCAATCCAAGGATTATTTATGTTTTAGCTTAGTTTTGAGTTTATTTTCAATTTTTGGATTCTTAGGTAGTTACGGGATTGTGTTTTGATTTCTATTTTTAACATTGTGCTGGTTGCATATAGGGTGCAAGTGAATTTTATGATGAGTATTCAGGTAAAAGACTAAGGCAGCAGATTTTGCTGAGGAATGCATCAGCTACAGTTTCTACAACTGGGATTATGAGTCGTATTGCACTTTATAACTCGTAAGCCCATCTTGTAGAGATTTGCAGTAAGCATGAACAGTGTGCACTCAACCCATGAGCTAACTTTATGACTTGTGATCAATATACGAGTCGTGAATGGGATTCGTGGATCATAGGTAAGTCCTAAATATTTCCAAGTGTTAAGAAGTCTACGAGACCAGGAGTTACGAGTAGTAAAGGTTAAAAAAATGGGTCAAATTATTTTTACCCCATGTTTTACCTAATTGATCAAAATTATTCCAATTTTTCCCTTCCCCTCTATTTCTAATCAATTTTTGGTGATCAAACTCTCTTTTCTAGCATGTTTTCTGGCTACACCTAGGGGTTTGCAAATTTTCACCTTTTTTCTTCTTCAAGTTCATCACTGTTATTGGTAAGTTCTTATTCTACTCTTAACCTTTAAATTTGCTTTGTTCTTAATTGTTTGATGTATTAAGTGTGATGAGGTTGATGTTTAAGCATGAAATTCTTGGTAAAAGTGAATTGTGAATGTGAAATTAGGGTTACCTTTGATTGAATTACCTAATGGATTTTGAAAATCGGGTATATTTAGCTTTAGGATTGATAATTGTTGTGCCTATTGAACAATTCCCCAAGTTTTCTTGATGTCATTGAGTGATTGTTGCTTGTCAATTGATGGGTGACACCATAGGTACATGATCCTTTGAAAGAACTCGGGAAGGTTGAAATAATAGGATATTGATTGTAAATTATTTTCGATGGGGTGTTCTTATGTTAAAATTACCATGGGTATTGGTTATTATATGCTTATCATGATTGGGTACTCGTATGCTTGCTTCGAAACTAGTAGGATTAATGTTGGAAATGTTTTTGGGATCCATGTGATGGACTTAGAAATATCAGGTACCTGGTATTGCTTGTTCACGAGAGTCTTTTACGACTCGTAGAGTGATCTACAAGTAATAATTGCCCCTCATGGAAAATTCTAGACACTTAAAGATCTTAGTATTCATCATACGAGACCTTTTAGGAGTCATAGATCACTTTACGACTCATAGATAGCTCTCACAGATCCTTGCCTGTTTTGAACTACTCTCTAGAATTTTATGTGAACCTAGTTTATGACTCATAAACCAATTTACGAGTCATACCTTGGGCTCATACAATTATTCAATGTCCATTATTTTTCTGAAGCACTTGACTACGAGAGCACTTTATGACTCATAGTGTTTACTACAACTCGTGAAGGGCCTCTCGTAAAGCCCTTCTATAACTAATTCAATTAAGTTTTTGCTTTTTATTTCCTGATTGTTGGGGCTAATTATGTTTCATCTATGTTTAGTTTTCAGGATTATGGCTCCAAAAACAAATCGCTCGAAGCTTGAGGAAGCTTATTAATGAGCCTACTGATGATGAGCGGACCCCTCAGCCGAGTGAGTCACTAGAGAACAACGATGTCTCATCAGACCCTAAGGCTAATGTACCACAGAATAGAACAGTAGCAACCAGCGTTGCGCTTATAAGGCTTATACTGATAGTCCTTCCTAGTCTGAAGAGGAAGGTAGTGAGGAGACTGGGAGTAGCAATATGACTAGATCCAGAGAGATGTCTAGTTCAAAGGAGGGCTCCGAGGACAGAGAAGATGTTGAGTCCTCCCTGGCACCATCTTCTTCATCAGCACTAGATGTTAATACTCATTGGTGGTGCGTTGAAGATATAGAGGCCATATTCTTAAAGGCATACAGTCGGTGGAGCAAGTCAAGCCTACTCGTTCTATATATAAGGAACCCATGGTCATAGATGATGGACTTAGGGGTGTCCCAGCTCTGCTGGTTGCATATAGGGTGCAAGTGAATTTTATGATGAGTATTCAGGTAAAAGACTAAGGCAGCAGATTTTGCTGAGGAATGCATCAGCTACAGTTTCTACAACTGGGATTATGAGTCGTATTGCACTTTATAATTTTGTAGGTACTCCCTGATTCTGGTATGGGAGTTTTATGCTTTCTATGCAGCCACCATCCTACACGATCTTCCCAAGGGGACAAGACCTATCACTCAACCCAGATTGACAAGGGTGCAAGTGAATTTTATGATGAGTATTCAGGTAAAAGACTAAGGCAGCAGATTTTGCTGAGGAATGCATCAGCTACAGTTTCTACAACTGGGATTATGAGTCGTATTGCACTTTAGAGAAGTAAGTGGATCGATGATCCACCATATGCTTTTTCGTCTAAAGAATCGTGCCCCCAGATTTATAGCAGAGTTTGACCACAGGTTTGGGTAGGCCAAAAATTCATTGATTTTGAAGGATCCAATACATAGGACCTCACTTTTGAGATGGGTGGCCGGTTACATTACAGAGAAGGGTTCGGAACCTGCTTGGGTCACCACCCACACGGAGCTAATTGTCAAGGCTTCACACTCTTTCCCCGCTAAGTTTTGGTAGGTTGTTGTCAGATCCTGCATTCGGCCGACTTTAGCAGATAACACACCTACATTAGAGCATGTGGTATTGGTTGCCAGTATCTTGGCTGGCTACAATATTGATTGGGGCCAAGTCATAGCAGCGTAGATACATAAGTTAGCACTGAAGAAGGCCACCTCCATCACATTTCCAATTTTGATCTACAAACTTTGTATAGAGTCGCGGGTGGAGATCTTACATCAACTAGACCAGTTAGTTGAGGCCCAGCATACTTTAAAGCCTAGCTTGATAGAGGCTGATGAGAACCCAGTGGCACTTCAGCGGGCACAACCTCTTCCTATGCTAGAGGTGTTTTCCCACAGCCACCACCTGACGGTTTGACGACTGCCACCACCACTATTGTTGCTGTTACTACTGATGAGAGACCTCAGCAACCCGAGGCAGTCAATATTGAGAGAGATCCTACTATAGCTACTCCTACACCAGTGGCTATCACTTCACAACTTTCTACAACGGGCATGATCTACGTGTCTACCATTTCTATTCAGGCCATGGCACCGTGGTTATCATGTGTTGAGGCCCAATTGTCTCAGCTTATTCAGCTACTTAGGCCATGGGTCTGGCAGGCTATTACAAACTTTGAGGAGTAGAACCGGGCATTCACCATCTCTACTATTTAGTAGCGTGTTTCTAGAATGGACGCTGCCATGGATGCTTTTAAGGAGCAGGTTTAAAAAAGGTTAATCGAGGCACGGCCTTTAGATTTGTCTGTCACACGTCAAGAGATTAAGAAGCTAGGGATGACATGGCATAATCACTTGCGGTGCCTATGACACTACCAAAGACTACATCTCTTGCACCGCTATTTGATTTTTTTACCTTTGCGAAGCCTACATAGACTTCCCTTAGAAAGAGGCCTTAAACGGATGCGGAGATAGATAAGAAGAATGTATATGCAAAGTTTTTTGAGGATGATGAGGATGAGGAGAATGATCTTGGGCTGGCCTTGAAGACATTGAGGCTTGAGGAGGAGATGAGGCTTTCTCCTATGCATGATCAATTGAGAGGTATTGGCCCCTTCAGACAGAGTAAAGCTGCTAAGGAGACTACCCTGCTAAAGGGGATTGCTAGACTTAGCCACATTCTAGCACTTAGGCACCGAGGTATGTTTTTGACCTCTAATTATTCTATTTTTGCTTGATTTGGTGTATTGGGGACAATGCACAATTTTTTCTATAGGGTATAGGTAGTTATGAGCCTCAGTGAAGTCTGTGTATCTTATGGTCCATCACTACCCTAAATTTTGATCCCAAGGTTTTCTTGCCTATGTTCTTTTTTCTCGTGGATATTTATTTTTTGTTGAACTAGCAAGTTTAGGATGTTTAGATAATTTGTGTAGCATATAGTACTAATACTTATGGCATATAGCATGTTTTTATGTTATGTTTTGAAAATTGATACCCACCAAAAATTTTGATTAGTAGTTAAATGGCAATCATGCATGTTTAGGCATTTGGCAGTATTTGTTCAGATAAGTGAAGGTAATTGAGAGATGAGGCATGATCAGTTAGTCTCTTATTGATAATTCATGAAATGTCATCTAAGTGTGAGCTAATTTTGCTAGATCTATGCATTTTGTGTTAATTCATAATTTGTCCTATTACTCTAAGTTATATTGTAGATTAAATGGATTAGGAAGGAATCTTAGGCCTTTGTTCTTTAAATTAGTCCATTTTAGCCTAAAAATGACCAACCAAATGTTGTTTTATCCCTTGTTCCAAATATTTGAGTCTTACATATACCAATTCTTTCAAAAACACCTAATTAGCCTAACCTTATCTAGTGGAAAACCTTGAAATTGGCCCTGGTTTGTCCTTAGCATTGTGAACCTTTATTGAGGCAAGAAGCCTAAGTTGAGGGTGGCTACCGAAAGTGGCCTTGGTTCGGGGGATAGATATTGTGTACTTCAATATAGGTTAAAAACCTATGCTGATGGTGGCTGGTTTAGGGGTAAAATCACAAAAATAAGGTGGTGAGTTGGGAATGAAGAGCAAAAGAGAAAAATCATGTATCGGGTGTAAGAAAAGGAAAACAAATGTCTTCATTAAGCATAAAAAGCAAAATGAAGTGTAAAAATAAGGCAAAAGCTGAAAAATGAGAAGAAAATACTCAAAAAAGCTTGAATGTGGAAAAAGGGAGAATAAGGTGAAAAATATTAGAGTTTGTAAGTGAAAGTGATGAAAAGTATAGTTCAAGGATGGCTTTTAGTCACTATTTTTCCAAAATATCATACCAAAGCCCCCTGAACCTACGTTATAAGCCTAGAAAGTCATAAAGTGATTCTAGTCTAGTTAGTTAAGAATCTGATTCATGAGTATAGGGGCAAGCCTATGGTATTAGTCATTATGCATGAATATCTTTTGTAAGAGTGAGTGTGTTTGCATAGTCCCAAAGCTAAATTTACAATCATTACTGAGTGTAAAAAATGGGAGTTCTTTTTGTGAGGGCACTTGCATTCCATTGTTAGCGTTTGACTTGTTCAGTGATTGTTGACTGTTGATATTCCCTTGCTTGTCATAGTTGTGTTGTCAAATGCACAAGTGTATTTTGGTTCGCTAAATAGCTATCTGATCTTGTTTTGAAAAGTTGGTGTGGGTACTGGAGTTTGAATTGTATATGATGTATGTCATTTTGTTGAGGTCTATGTGTTGCTATATTGTCTAATAGATTGAGTCATAACTTGAGGACAAGCAACAATTTTAAGTTGAGGGTGTTGATGGGTTGTCAAAATACAGCTCATTTGATGCTTAAAACCTAGGATTTTGAGTGTTTTCAATGTGACATTTATGGTTTTTATGTATTTTTGGTGTTTAGTTTGCAAGAAAGCAAGTTGGCATGACTTTGGGGCTAAATTACAGTAGCTTTTGGGTTTTTGATGGTTTACGGGACCCCCTACGAGTTTTAGAGTGGGTTTCTTTAAGATTTTCAGTGAAAGATGATTTCTAAGGTTCAACTAGACGAGATCTCTATACGAGTCGTAGATCACTCTACAAGTTGTATAGAGAGGTTTCATGAAGATTTCCAGTGAAGGATCAATTGATGCAGATGAAGTCTACGAGAGTGCAATACAAGTCATGAATTAGTCTATGACTCGTAAAGTGGATTCGTGGTAGTGAAATTCAAGATTCAAGAAGCTCAATACGAGACCCCAATTATGACTCGTAAATCACTTTACGAGTCATAAGGGCCTGTCTTAGAAAGTTGACCAGTTTTTTATATTTTTTAGGACTTATTTATAATTACTATAAATAGTACTTTTTAGGTTAATTTTGAGGGGAGTACAATAGAGAACGTCATTAAAAAGTACTTTTAGGGTTTTGTACTTGGAGACTTCAATTTTGGAGGAGAATACACTTGTTAATTAATTGGATCTTCAAATCTTGTGATTCTCAATTAATTTTGGGTCTGCTTATTCTTTGATTCAATTGGGTAAGTGTTTAATTATATTTTCTCAATTCATAATTTCTTCATCTACCCATAGCATGAGTAGCTAAATCCACAACTTGGGGTTGTGGGAACCTTGAAGATCTAACTAAATGAACCCGGATAATTTGCAATTCTTGAAATGGGTATTTGTATGTATTAATCAATTCTATTCATTTTTCATGTTTTCTAGTGGTGACCAATGTTAGAACTTGCCTAGTATTACCTTCCCGATCCAAGTGGTAATGAATAAGAAAAGAGATTGATTAACAGAATTCGATGATGTGTTCTCATCTAATCAACCAAACTTGGCCAAGGGGAGTTTGACTAGGACTATAGGTATTGGTTAGTATTGCATACTATGGAAATAGGCCAAGTCACATGGTGAAATTCGCCTCTCACCTTTGACCAAAGGGCTTGGTTTACTTAAATTATTTTCCTACATTGCTATACTTTAGTCGAGAATTAGGTTACCTGGGGATTTGGGTTGGTGAATCATGGGGAACATACTTCCCGAGTTGCTCTCCGTTATTGATTGTCTCTTGTGTTAGTTTAGTTTATTTTCTTGTTGAACATTACAAACCTTCCCTCCCCCTACCCCTTGGGGAATCGAATTGTTAATTACTTGAATTGGGTATTGATGAATTCGTTGTGATTCTCCGTATTCTTTGTGGGATTCGACCCTAACCTTGGTTAGGTTTTATATTTGACAATGATCGTTTTATCCTCAAAAGAGAGGTGTAACTTGGGCGTGATTAGTGGCAGGACTACTTGGGTTCTTTATTCTCTACTTGTGTTTTTATCTTCTTGCTAGGTACCATGTGGGTTGGTACTCACCCTTACTTCTATACTCTGTGGTTATGTGGTGAGCTCGATT
>DF357813.1:38933-82164 GCA_000787875.1 Solanum virginianum | reverse complement strand
TAATCAACACAGATTCAGTTTGGATTGTTTATTTGGTCAATTTAATTAATAATTAAATAAATAAATAATTTAAAAGATTATCCAAAATTATTCTCTTGTTCTATCCTTTTTTAAAGCTCAAGGCAAAGTCAAAGTTAAGCTGACCAAAGAGAGCGACAATGACGATCACGCGAGGAAATCTCTATTTTACATTCTTTTAATAACAAGTAAAAGAATTTCCTTATTTAAATACTTGAACTTCTCTTTTCACCACCAATGAGGGGAAATACATTTTATTAAAGCATGTGAGAATAATTCATAATCCCTCCATTTTTCATCTATTCTTTCTAAACCCAATAATTCTCTAAATAAATAAATAAAATGGTGTAATGACCCTCCAGATCATTTTTGTGACCCTATGAATATGACCGCGGATTATTTACCACTTATTGACACTGATTGTTCGATTGTTGGGTGAATCATTTGAAAATTATATAGCTTTTCAAGTTAAATGAGAGATTATGACTGTAAAAAGAATTTTTAAGAAAAGTCCTAGTAAATGGCTTCAGATTGGAATTCTGACGGTTCTATCAGCTCCAGAATGACCAAATTAGGCTAGGGGCATGTTAGATGCAATTATATCGAGTTTTCCAAATTTAGCCACCAGAATAGGTCAATAGATGACTTTAGTCAACTTCCTTGGTAAACATGCCCTAAATGGAAAGTTTGACTGCACTATTAGATTCGAAATGTCAAGTTTGGTTTAAGAGGATCTTTTGTTCAATTTTTGGGCTTCCGAACATATTTTAGTCCCTTCGATAGACTTCGATATTCTGAAATGGGACCCATATTGGGATGAAACGACCTCCAATAGGAATTTTTACTATACCATTGAGTTCAGAATACTGTTTCCAATCAGATTTCATATATGGATTGCATTTTTTCCACGTCGGATGAGGCTGGAAGATCAAAATTAAATTTGAGTAGTTTCTGAAAGTTTAAGGTAGCATAGGCGACGTGGACAAATCACAGGCTGCCACATGGAGGTAGTTTGGAATTAAAAAGATATCCATGAAAGCTGAAGAAAATCTGGAAAATTTTTAGAAAACAAAAAAATCGTGAACATGAACTTCTCAACTTGATTTCTCTTTCGTGTTTTAGCCGATTTTGGTGATTCAAAAACCTAAGTTGTATATTTTTCCAAGAGGAATACTGTGGAAGCTTTGGAAACTGATTATGGCACATCGTTTGAGATAAAAATTGGGTTTTTTGCTGCTATGTCACATTGTTATTTTCAGAAACTTCAATATGTTATTTCTTATCCATTTTGAGTTAGAATATAGTGAAATTTTGGTCTATTTTTTTGTATTTTTGCCAGGCGAATGCTTTGGTAATGTTGGAACTAATTGATAGATCTCTATTGGGTGCGAAAATGTGATTCAGCTGCTGGTCATGTTGTGCCTTTTTCGGAAGAATTCAGAATAGGATATCTCGGCCGTTTCTTATCAGAATTAAGTATATTTTGGGTCTAAACTGTACTATTTTTTGAGACCTACATTGTGGTATATTCAGATTTTTTTAATTTAACTATATTTTTAAGAAATCTGGCTGGGAAGGTGTTGTATATACATGTTATTTTTTGATAAAAAATGATACTGATTTTTGGGTTGTTTCTAATTATTTTGAGCCTCATTTTGAGCATATTTTCATATTTTCATAGTTGAGCAGCCGTAATTATATTGTGATTCATATTTTCATAGTTGAGCAGCATTTGGAGGTGGATAGATAGGGTAAAACTCACATGGACTAATCTAGAGTGTGTGGATTCGCTTTCCAGGTAGGCTATGCTTTTCTTACCTCTAAACTGAGCTTAAATGAATATATATTAGGAGTTGTCTATAGTTCAAAGTCTTGAGTAAGATATGTATATATATCGTGAGGCTAATTGTTAGTTATATTTCCTGCTATGCATTTTAACACTGTTGTCATGATTTGTTAACACTTGTCTTCTTGGATTGTCGTTGTACTTAGCATATGGTGTAATTACAGTTATTTTACAATACTTGTGGTTCTTCTAGATCGTAGCTGAGTTATGGCACTGTAGAACTACAATAAGGCCTGGTAAAGGCTGGATATGGGCTAATGCCCTCTGATAGGTATGTATTCTGGCTTAACTTCTATCTATAGGGATATGCAGCCTAATATGCTAGATATGAGGTTGTTTGTTGATTACACATCATACTGTGGACTGACTCTAGTATAAATATGGTTCTAATAGGCCGATTTGTTCTAGATACCTATGATACAATCATATTGTGGACTAATTTAGTTTGGACATGACTCTATTGGACTTGGTTGTTCTGGATACTTGTGATATATTTGTAGATACCCTGGCTTCTCTGACTTATTGTTCTCTCGGGGCCTTAGCCTAGGCTTTACCCGATGCTGCACTAGATACACTCTATATAGAGCCCCATAGATACTTAGGTGATTGTCCATATTTACTCAAAGTACTTGTGATTGACTGGAACATAGTGTATTTGGCTTTAGGTGGCGATGACCCTATATTAGCTTGTGAGATATATACTTCTGTATACAGTTGTTGATCCTTGTGTATTTGTTGTCCTTACCTGAGGCTGGGATTAGCTAGTGTTATCTAAGGAGTGGTGACATACGGTTGTATGATTTGGATTGGGTGGTATATATATGTTGTGAGTGTCGTTGCCTACATTCACTCTGGGTACGATATGAATTTGGAGTCCTAGATCCAGACAGATTGGTTGAGTGAGTGATATTTTGATATCTTAATTCCTAGATGACACTTCTGTTGCTATTCAAGCTCTGGTCACATTCAAGTATCTGAGACCCGAGAGTCGCACCTCATAGTCCAAGTCCGGTGACCACGACTGGGATGTCGGGTAGCAGATGCCGATTCTAAGGTCTGAGCACCAATTGAGTTTTCTTGGGTTCGAGGCCCAATTGACTATTCCTGGGTTTGAGGCCCAATTAATTATTCCTGTGTTCGAGGTCAAGTTGACTATTCTTTGGTTTGGGACCCTATTGATTGTGTTAGGGGGATTCTTTCTCTCGCGAGTCATATGTCTACTGTTATGTATATTGTCAAACCATCTGGCCCTTGCTGAATGCCCTGACTAGAGGCCAAGTCGGGAAGGGGGTTCAAGGCCTCGTTTGATATTATAGGGGTTCAAGGCACCGTGTGACTATAAGGGGTTCGAGGTCCCATGTGACATTGATTACTGGATAGGTCAAGGACCTAGTTGATTACCTATGAACCCACACAACTATACATACCCTGATTGTGCGTGGGTGTACCCTCTAGGCTTATGGGGGCTTAGAGGGAGTCTTGACTTAGACATAGGGCCTTATACCTATGTACAGTTGACCCCTAGATTATGTGATATTGGGAGTTGGGTTTCATGGTGGTTTCGTGAGTTCTGTGGTGATTCTATCAGTTAGATTGTGCATGGGTGTACCTTCTGGGTTTATGAGGGCCCAGTTGATATACAGGCATAGATATTAGGGCCTTACACCCATGTTTGTACATCGCTATGTCCTAGTCCAGTGGCAGTAGTGGTTTGGGCCTACTCGTGTTTCGTCAAATAGTATCATTGCACAATGCTTGGGTTGATTTAATTGGGGTTCGATGATTTTTTGTAAATGCTTACTCCTTGATCAGAAGTCTGATTTGCTACATTTACTGCAATTCTCTATATTTGAGCCTTTTATATTTACAGTACTTCACTAGGTGCCGATGATGCCTATTGGGTGCCTATTACTAGTATTCACCCCTATATTTCTACATCTTCCCATGGTGCAGGTCTAGGTACTAGCCGTTGTTGCTGAGTTAGAGTTTTGCAAAAGATTCAGGAGACAGTGTTGAGCATCAGCAACTCTAGATATTCTGCAGTGCTATTTGGGTTATGGTCTTAGATACATATATTTTATTTTGAGTTTATAGTATCTCTGTACAGGTGACTTCTAGGTTATGGGATAGGTCGTTGTTAGCTTATTTTGTATGTCTGTAGCTTTTGGTATGCTTACCTATTAGAGTAGACGTCATCATGACCTAAAAGGTTGGGTTGTGACAAATGGCTATAACATAAAGGAATGCACGGATGAGTGTGTACTTTACAAGGAAGGATCGACTGCATCTAGATAAGTAGATTTTTCTTTGAACCTTCGGTAGTAAATATATGTCGAATATATCCGGTCAAGTGATAGATTTGATATTTTTGAATCATCTAACTTTGATGTATAATTAAACAACCATTATGTCACACAATTAATCCTAAATCATGATCTCTTACTATTGTGTTCGTTTCAGCTACGAACATTTCCTAATTTCATAAGTGTATAATGAATGAACTTTTACTATCATTCTCTTTGGAGCAGCTTACATTTTATACTCACATAAGTGATTTCTAACTATGTTCTTGCATAGATATATTATTTGATCACTGCTGCCAAACTTTAAAATTACCAAAATAAATCAAGCTTTTACCCATTAAAAAGTTTTAGTATTTTGTACTTGCCCTAAATATTGTATTCGTCATGAGAATGAATTGAATTATTGAATAATGTAGAATTTTGTTTTATCTTCTTGAACCTAACTCTTGGAATCACTAGTCTATCAGGTAGAGTTACCACTATTATGACTTAATTTAAGCCTTAAATTTATTTTGTTATATGATCTTTGAACTGTTTCTCTAACTAGGTCTTTTGTAAGTGGATTTGGCAGATCATCTCTAGACTTTACATAGACAATAATGATAGTTTCACTGGAGAGTAGTTGTCTTACAGTATGACGTCTTCGCTGTACATAATGAGATTTTTTGTTTTACATGATGATCTTTGTCTTTGTAATCATATAAAATTTATTAAAATATAAATTTTATAATATGATTCAAATTATATTATATTTAAATTTATATATTAGTCCAAATAAATATTATGAATTAATATAATTAGGTTAGTTAATTAAGTCCAATGAAATATGAATTTAATCAAAAGTTCAAATTCATTTATTTGGGCTACAAAAGATGACCCACTTTATTAAGCCCAATATCTTCTCATCCTAGAGGCCCACTTGATGCCATGTGTCTCGTGACATGGCCTGCCTAGTCAAATAAAGAAATCAATAGGATCATGTCATGTGTCAAAATTGTGACACCCCATGACTCTATGCTGTTGTATCTATGTTTCAAGCCTCATTTGGTTAGGTTGGGGATGTATTATGTTTATGGGAGACTGCTAGTATGTAGACGAGTTCAAGACTTCCCTAAGAGTTAAGTTTTGTGTGATGGTTCATGCAAGGGTCAAATTTAAATAAGCATAACTTTTAGCATATTTGGAACTGGGAGTCGCACTACATGTCAAATGAAAGCTTTTGAGTAGCTTTTCAATGCACTTAGTTTCACCTTATTCAGAGTTCGGAGTCAAAAGTTATGTCCATTTTACTGAAGACTGCCAGAGTTGCACTATGAGCCCACAATTACGAGACATAGGTCGAGGTACGACTCGTAGGTCAAGCTCATAGCAATTTTTAGAACTTCAAAATTGAGCATAGGGGTCATGTGAGGGGTCCTACGAGTCGTAGTGCTATCTACGGGTCGCAACGAGGCCCATAACAGCCGTTAGACAACTTTTTAGGAAGGGTTATTTTGGTCCTTTTCCACCCTTTCTAAGCTCTAGATTGATATTTGTAAGCTCATTCAAGGTCCCAAAACCCTTAGGTTCTTCATTGTATTGATAAAATGCTCTCTCAAACCCTTATACTAATATTTCACTACGAAATAAAGTGTCCAAATCTCTTCCGGTTCTAAGGATTTCCTTCAAGCTTCAAGCCTCCATTTTCAATCATCATCAAGAACTTCTCCAAAGCTTGTTGAACCATTGGTTCCTTCCACCTATAGTGCCTAAACCCTCTTTTTACTAATAGTGCATGATTTAAAGTAGAATTTACATGTGGGACTTGTATATTGTGTTGAACCATTGGTTCCTTCCACCTATAGTGCCTAAACCCTCTTTTTACTAATAGTGCATGATTTAAAGTAGAATTTACATGTGGGACTTGTATATTGAGAAATTTACTGCACAATGATTGGAGTTCACGAAAGTATGGTTGTTTTAGCATGTTGTGAGCTCTGGATCTTAGATCTAATGTTGGATTTGATGAGGGGTTTTGATGTGTATGTCTTGAGGGTGTTTCAGGGTGTTGATTGATGGTTTTACCACTGAATTTTTTTTGCATTATTTTATCTCTAAATTGTATGGTCTTTTACCCCATTACACACCCGCCAAGTGTTTGATAAAATATCCATTTATGATTTATTGAGGAATTGAAGGTCCAAAGCATATCTTATGTTATGAATGATTTTATGATGATGAAATGAGCTATGTGGAAGGTTATGAATGATGTTATGATAATGAAATAAGCTATGGTAAATGTTATGAATGATGTTATGATGATAAAAGAAGAGTATGTATATGATGTTATGATAATGATTGAAGGAAGGTATGTATATGATATATCTCCATATAGTGTTGGATTGACCATAACCAATTGAGGGGTATGCCTCAATCACCATAGGAAGTAGGGTGTGACCATCTTCTAAACTATCAAAGGGTTTGTACCTTGGCACCAGGTTGATGGGGCGGCATCATCACTAACCTGTCAAGGGTTTTGTACCTTGGTAACCCATCAAGGGATTTTTACCTTGGAATGAGGGTGATAGGGCGGCATCCTCACTAACCTAGATGGGGGTTTGTACTCATCAACCTAATGAGGGGTTAGTACCTTACTATCTAATTGATGGGTCGGCATCATCACCAACCTACCAAGGGGTTAGTACTTTAGAAATCTAGCTTGGTCTCTCCCACACATATGATATCCTATATGAGCATGAGTTACTTAAGCATGTTTTACTTATGTTGATCATACATGACATATTACTATATATTATGCCTATTGCCTATTGTTATACATTTTAGATTATGATGTTTATCTCTTGTTGCATTGCATCCCACATACTTAGTAAATTCAAACGTACTAAAGTACAATCTTGCCTACATTATATCACCATGTAGGAATCGATGTCCAAGTTGATCATCCTCCTCATCCACATGGCTAGATCGGTGCTACTCAAAGCTATTTCGGGGACCTTACTCCATGTTATTCCTATTATGTATTTAGATGTTCCTTCTTATGTTCTATTTTGACTATGAGGGTGAGCTAGGTTGATAGATCCTCGGAGTCCAACACACCTCATCGATTAGAGTCCTATTTATTATCATGAAGCGCGCCATGACTATAAGTTGGAGGCTATGAGACATTCTAGGAAATATTTCCCTTCTTCATGTTCTAATTTGAGCTTTAGAGTTATGGTAAGTTATTTCCCCCTTCCCTCCCCAATAGTTGTTCTTTATTATGCTATATCATGCCTAACACTAGAGGAAGATGGGCTCAAATTCTCAAGGAGCAACCTACCAATGGTGAACTCTGGGATGCTCTCACTATGCTTGCCCAAGTTGTGGCTATCCAAGTCAATTAAGGGGCCCAAGCCCCTCATGCTACTACCCCGAGAGCTTTGGTAAGGGACTTCATGAGGATGAACCCTCAAGTGTTCTATGGGTCAAAGGTGGATGAAGATCCACAAGAGTTCATTGATAAGGTCTACAAAACTTTGTCTATTATAGGTGTTAGACCAAATGAGAAGGTGGAGTTGGCATTGTACCAACTCAAAGGGGTAGCCCGAATATGGTATGATCAATGGAAGGGGGAGAAGGGAAATGGTTATGTGGTGCTTTGGGAGGAGTTCAAGTTAGCTTTCCTTAATCGTTTCTTCCCTCTTGAGCTTAGGGAACCTAAGTTGGTGGAATTAATGAATTTGAAGCAAGGTGTTATGAGTGTGAGGGAGTATGCCCTCAAGTTCAATCAACTTTCAAAGTATGTTCCTCACTTGTTGGATGATCCTAGATCTAGGATGAATAATTTCGTTAGGGGGTCTCCAATTTGGTAAGTGAAGAGTATCGGTCCGCTTTGCTAATTGGTGACATGGACTTGTCTTGTTGATGACTTATGCCGAGCAAATGGAGGAAGAAAAATTGAGGAAGATAAGAGATCATAAGGCCAAGATAGCCCATTTAAGGGTAAGTTCCAAAAGGGTGGCCGGTCCCATCATGGACAAGGGTCTTCTTATGATTCTAAGGTGGTTTTTGCTAATGATTTCCCAAGGGTCCAAGGTGTTGAAGGTGTGGCTCCGAATATGGGGTGTGCAAGGTGTGGTAAGGGTCATAGTGGCCCATACTTGAGGGGCACCATTACTTGCCTTAGTTATAGGGAGATGGGTCACAAGAAGTTTGAATGCCCTTGATCTCACAACAAGGGTAAAGGTGGTGAAGTCGAAAGAGGGGTTTCTCCAAGGCGTAATCATTTCTATTCTCTTCAAGGGAGGCAAGAAGTGTCCGATGTTATTACTGGTAAGTTGAAGCTTCCTTGGCTTTGTTGTGCATGCATCGTTAGGCTCGGTGTGCCACTATTTCTTCTCTATTCTTTGGTTGCTAATGAGGGGCTTCTTGTATGCCCAAGTTGTTGTGTGGACCTTGGGTGTCTATCCTTTTGTTGAGTTTATAGTGGCTAGAAAGTCCATAAGTGTTGATCTGTGTTCATATTGCAATAGGTTTTGCCTTGTGACATGTTAGAGTTGGTGTGGTGGTTTGTAGTGTTAACTTGGGATGGAATAGTGTATAGTGAATGAACTTTTACTATCATTCTCTTTGGAGCAGCATACATTTTATACTCACATAAGTGATTTCTAACTGTGTTCTTGCATAGATATATTATTTGATCACTGCTGCCAAACTTTAAAATTACTAAAATAAATCAAGCTTTTAACCCATTAAAAAGTTTTAGTATTTTATAGTTGTCCTAAATATTGTATTCGTCATGAGAATAAATTGAGTTGTTGAATAATGCAGAATTTTGTTTTATCTGCTTGAACCTAATCACTAGTCTATCAGGTAGAGTTACCACTATTATGACTTATTTTAAGCATTAAATTTATTTTCTTATATGATCTTTCAACTGTTTCTCTAACTAGGTCTTTTGTAAGTGGATTTGACAGATCATCTCTAGACTTTACATAGACAATAATGATAGTTTCACTAGAGAGCAATTGTCTTACAGTATGATGTATCGCTATATATAATGAGATTTTTTGTCTTACATAAGGATATTTGTGTTTGTAATCATATAAAATTTATTAAAATATAAATTTTATAATATGATTCAAATTATATTAAATTTAACAATATATATTAGTCCAAATAAATATTATGAATTAATATAATTGGGTTAATTAATTAAGTCCAATGAAATATGAATTTAATCGAAAGTCCAAATTCATTTATTTGGCTACAAAAGATGACCCACTTTATTAAGCCCAATATATTCTCATCCTAGAGGCCCACTTGATGCCATGTGTCTGGTGACGTGGCGTGCCAAGTAAAATAAAGAAATCAATAGGATCATGCCATGTCTCAAAATTGTGACACCCCATAACTCTATGCTCTTGTATCTATGTTTCAAGCCTCATTTGGTTAGGTTGGGGATGTATTAGGTTCATGGGAGACTCCTAGTACCTAGACGAGTTCAAGAATTCCCTAAGAGTTGAGTTTTGGGTGATGGTTCATGCAAGGGTCAACTTTAGACAAGCATTGTAGACGAGTTCAAGACTTCCCTAAGAGTTGAGTTTTGTGTGATGGTTCATGCAAGGGTCAAATTTAAATAAGCATAGCTTTTAGCATATTTGGAACTAGCTGGCGCACTATATGTCAAATGAAATCTTTTGAGTTAGCTTTCCAATGCACTTGGTTTCATCACATTCAGAGTTCGGAGTCAAAAGTTATGTCCATTTTACTGAAGACTGCCAGAGTTGCACTACTAGCCCATAATTACAAGACGTAGGTCGAGGTAAGACTTGTAGGTCAAGCTCGTAGCAATTTCTAGAGACTTCAAAATTGAGCCTAGGGGTCATGTGAGGGGTCCTACAAGTCATAGTGCTACCTATGGGTCGTAATGAGGCCCATAACAGCCGTTAGACAACTTTTTAGGAAGGGTTATTTTGATCCTTTTCCACCCTTTCTAAGCTCTACATGGTACCTAAACCCTCTTTTTACTAATAGTGCATGATTTAAAGTAGAGTTTACATGTGGGTCTTGTATATTGAGAAATTTACTGCACAGTGATTTGAGTTCATGAAAGTACGATTGTTTTAGCATGTTTTGAGCTCTAGATCTTTGATATAATATTGGATTAGATAAGGGGTTTTGATGTGATTGTCTTTGGGGTGTTGCAATGTGTTGATTAATGGTTTTACCACTAATTTTCATGCATGATTTCATCTCTAAATTGCATGGTATTTTACCCCCATTACACACCCATCAAGTGTTTGATAAAATATTTGGTTATGATTTATTGAGGAAATGAAGGTCCAAAGCATGTCTTATGTTATGAATGATGTTATGATGATGAAATGAACTATGGGAAATGTTATGAATGATGTTATGATGATGAAATAAGCTATGGCAAATGTTATGAATGATGTTATGATGATGAAAGAAGAGTATGTATATGATGTTATGTTAATGATAGAAAGAAGGTATGTATATGATATATCTCTTTATAGTATTGGATTAACCATAACCAATTGACGGGTATTCCTCGATCATCATAGGAAGTAGGGTGTGATCATCCTCTAACCTATCAAGGGGTTCGTAACTTTGCACCAGGGTGATGGGGAGGCATCATTACTAACCTATCAAGGGTTTTGTACCTTGGTAACACATCAAGGGGTTTGTACCTTGTCACGAGGGTGATAGGGCTGCATCATCACCAACCTAGATGGGGGTTTGTACTAATCAACCTAGTAAAGGGTTAGTACCTCACCATCTAAGTGATGGGTCGCATCATCACCAACATACCAAGGGGCTCATACTTTGGAAATCTAGCTTGGTCTCTCCCGCACATATGATATCTTATATGAGCATGAGTTACTTAAGCATGTTTTACTTATACATTGATCATACATGACTTATTTCTTTATATTATGCTTATTGCCTATTGTTATGCATTTTAAATTATGATGCTTATCTCTTGCTGCATTGCATCCCACATACTTAGTACATTCGAACATACTAACGCATACTCTTGCCTACATGTTATCACCATGTAGGAACCGATGCCCAAGTTGACCATCATCCTCATCCACGTGGCTAGATCGGTGCTACTCAAAGCTAGTTGGTGAGTCCTCCATTTTGGGTACCTTGGTTTATGTTGATCTTATCTTTGTATCAGGACATCTTTCTTATGTTCCATTTTGACTATGAGGGTGAGCCTGGTAGCTTGTCTTGGGCTCTGCTCTATCTAGTATTAGAGGTGTTTGTTGGATATACTTTGTATCTATGTTGAGCTTGACTCTTGTCTCTTGATTATAATGTTTATATAAGTTTCCCTTAGTCCTATTGCCCTATTCTTACTCTTTATGTATTTTGTATGCTTCCACGATCAATGATGTGTAATGACAAGTTAAGAGGCTTGTTTAGGGTCCCTTCGAGTTCCCCATTCATCATGTCACAGCTAGCCCCTAGGCTTGTGACATGGCATTCCTGTCTAAATCAAAGGCCAATAAATATGTGCCACATGTGCAAGTGATGTGTCTCAACTAAGCAAATATTGTCATGTCACTTGGAAGGAGTCCTATTCTTATTACTTTTCCTGTGTCATGTCACCTTATGTTTGATTGTCCAAAAGAAGATCTGATTTCATCATGACTCCTCTATTCTAAAACTATATAATGGGGTCTTTATAATTCAGAATTCACATCAAGAATTCTAAACAAGAAGCCAGAGAGAGCTCGTTGATCAAACATGTAGATTTCTCTACAAGCAGCAAGAAGAATTAGAGAAATCCAGAAATCAAGCATTCAAGTTTAAGAATGCATCAAGATCACCGGATTCAAGAACAACCCCAAAAGCCCTAGGATTCAAGTACAAATCAAGATCAAGTTCAAGAACAAATCCATATCAAGTTCAAGTTCAAGATCATCAAATTCATATATCAAGATCAAGACCACCGAATTCAAAATCAAGCCCAAAAGCCCTTGAATTCAAGTATAAGTCAAGATCAAATGTTTCAAGTTTTTCAAGATTCAAGAACAAGCTAAGAAGCCCTTGAATTTGTATTTGAAAAGGCTAATCAGAGGATTCATAGAGATTGAAGAACTCACTCCTTAAATAAAATACTATGATTGTAGCAATATTTTTCATTCCTTTAATAATATTTTCTAAGTTGTGAATTTTATTATCATACAAACTCTTGCATGCCCAGTGGAACAATCTCTACCTGTCATCTCAACTTTTCAAGAATCAAAGAATATTCAAATGGCTTCCAAGAAGATTAACTTTCTTCAAGGCTACTGATTCCAAGTCCTCTATTGAAGTAGAGAAAATCTTGGGTATTACTTTTCGAAGTGTTGGAGCTATTGCAAGGAGCAAAGCCACTATGCTAGGACAACAAACACTGCGAGTGCCATCCACACAAACTCCTAATTTTGGATCTTCAACTCCAAGGGGAGCAAGCCCCTTTACAAATGCTTCAGACGGAGGAAGTAGCATTGCTGAGAAGATCAAGTAGACTTTAGCTCTACTTGGGGTCTCTAGTTCTAAGATTGGGATCTCTAGTTTTAAGAATTCTACTACAAAGAAAGACCAGGGCTCATCCAATTTACCTTCTCCACATGCGTCGCATAATGTGAGACCTCTAATGATCAACTCCCATGATAATCCATGCTACTCTTCTATGCCTCTAAATGCAAGATATGACCACTAATACTTTATCCACGGAGGAATAACTTGCAAATCTGATAAAGATGATGTAAGGACTGACCAGGCATATGCAACACTAAGAGTCTCGCATTGATAAGTTGATAGATAGAGTAGATGGCTTATTAGATGGAGAATCTAGCCATGCACCTGGGAAGGGTATTGAGATTCAAAAGACTGAAAATCTTGCAAAGCAACCACCAACTCTCAAGGAGCTGCCAGTTTCTACCGAAGGAATGATCCCACTTGATTAATTAAAGGAGTTCATTGAAGGAACCATCAAAGACAAGTATTAAGTTTCTGCCAAGTCTTCTCATATGTATGCCACGCCTTACACTGCAAGGATTGATAGCCTTCAAATGCCTACCAGTTATCAACCCCTTAAATTTCAGCAGTTCAAGGGCAAAGGAAATCTAAATCAGCATGTTGCACAATTTGTGGAGACATGTAATAATATTGAGACCTATAGAGACCATCTCGTCAAATAATTTGTCCGTTCATTGAAAGGAAATGCCTTTGACTAGTACACATATCTTGAGCCTTATTCTATTGGCAGTTGAGATCAACTGGAGCATGAGTTTCTTAATCGCTTCTATAGTACAAGGTGCATAGATGGTAGAACTCACAAATACTCGTGAAAGAAAGGATGAACCAGTTATCGACTTCATAAATCAATTGATGAATGCAAGTCTTAACTACAAAGATAGACTTAATGAAGCTATTGCAATAGATATGTGTGTGCAAGGAATGCACTGGGGGCTTCTGTACATCCTAAAAGGGATCAAACCTAAGTCATTTGAAGATCTAGCAACTCGTGCTCATGATATGGAGTTGAGTATGTCTTTTGCCAAAAAAGATGGGATGCTTATTCACCATCCTCACAAAGGAAAGGACAAGTAGGAACCAAAGAAATGGAGTAAATTTTTGCTCAAGAATGAAACAAGGAATCCATGAATGTCAACGTATCGCTTGTGATGTTTACTATGAAGGATAGTAGAAATTAGAGTGTAAAGATAACTTTTCAAAGGCATCAAAATCAAAAGTTGACTTTAAAGGAGATGCAAGAAAAAGAATAACCTTTTCTAGATTCTAATATTTTTCAAATATTTGATGCATTGGTTGAACTGAAGCTCATCAAGTTACCAGAGATGAAATGACCCGATGAAGCTAGAAAGACTGACAATCCAAACTATTGCAAATATCACAGACTTTTGGGTCATCCTCTTGAAAAGTGTTTCATCTTCAAGGACAAAGTCATGCAATTGGATAGGTAGCAGAAGATTATCCTTAATGATGAGAAAGTAAGTTCTAACAAAATCTTTACCACTTTTGGCTTGCTTAACCCAATCCAGATATATACTCCTAAAAAAAGAAGTCATTAGAGCTAAATAAAATCCAAATCAATAGAGATAACGATGAAGGTTGGATTCTCGTGACTAAGTGAAGATATAAGAACACAAGTTCACAAAGAGAATCATCTAAGCAACCAACCAGGAGAAAGACGGTAAGGAGACCAAAGAAGCAAAAGCAAGTCACTTATCTAAAGAAAGAAATGGTGGAGGTGCAGCACTACCAGAAGGCACAATGTCTTGTGACTTTTGGAGAGTTCTTGCCAAGTTGGTTTGATACCAGAATTGTTTTAAGACAGCAACAAGGTATCATGTTTTAATACCGACAAAGTAAAAACAGTAGGTGAAAGTTCATCAAAGATGTCTTCCATAGTTAAAGAAGAAGAAATGGGCAAAACCTCACGAAAAGTGTCTCTATTATCTTCTGAGAAGCCTTTAGAACCCTTTTCTCAAGAAACACATACATGCGATACAAAAATCATATTTACAAAGGATGATCTCCTATTCAGTGAAAAGCTACATAATTGTCCTTTGTACATAGTGTGTTATGTGCTAGAGAAGAGGATAAATAGAATCTTGATTGATGAAGTATCTGGGGTTAAATTCTACCCATCCATACATTGAAGGAACTAGGCATCACGACTCAGGAACTTAGTGAAATGCATCTGTTAATACAAGGATTCAATCAAGGGGGTAGAGGTCTATAGGCTCCATTAACTTAGAAATCCATATTGGTGATTTGTGATCTAGTGCTTGGATGCATATGATTGATGCAAAGACTTCATACAATATATTGCTTAGTAGGCCTTGGGTATATGAGAATAAAATTTTCTCATCCTCTTACTATCAATGTTTGAAGTATCTTTAAGATGGAATTAAAAGGAAAATAATTGCTAATGATAATCCTTTCGCTAAAGCTAAGTCACACTTTGTTGATGCAAAATTCTATCTAAAGAATTAAATTTTTGTAACAACCCCAAAAAGTACCAGAAAATATACCTCAAAAGTGCCCTAAATCATAATTTCTATATATCTAAAATTTTATGAGCGATATCAAAAATCCGACTTCATATTCTTGTTCAAGGGTCATTTTGAGTGGAGAATAGTTCGAACCCTAATTTAAGAGCATATAATTAGCAATTTCAATTTTAATAATTTTCCTTATTTTGAATTGATCAGCGATAGTGCTGCGACACGCAGATGTTTCAGACATGTGTTAATTTTTCCTTCGCGAAAGGTCCACATTGCAGACCAAATGTGGATCTATATATTTTGTAGCCAGTGATTTTATCTAGGTCCAAGGCTTTTGGGTCTTGCGCATAAGTGTTCCCAAACGTGAAAATACCTATACTTAGCCATTTCTCACCCTCATATCATTCTAAACATTCCTCAATAATCATTCAAAGACTTAGCCAAATATTCTACTGCTAAATTCAAGTCTCAAAAACTCATCTAGGTCTAAGGATTTCCTCTCAAGCTTTAAGTGTCCATCTCCAATCTTTATCAAGTTCATCTCCAAAGTTAAGGTATGTGGGTTTCTTTTATGGGTTCCTTTCACCCATGATATCCAAGCTTCCTTTTAATTAAATTTACATGATTTAAAGATGATTTAAAAATAGATCTTAATTGTTATGAAAATCACTACACATTATGTTGGACTTTATGAAATTATGACTATTTTGCTATGTTTTGAGCTATGAAACCAAGATCTATTATAAGATTTGACGAAGGATTTTGATGTATATTGCTTGAGGGTGTTATCAAGTATATATTAAAGGTTTTTTATCAAATTTTCTAGTATGATTTCACTCTTGAATTGCATGGTTTTACACTAGCACTACACACCCTCTAAGTGTTTGATAAAATATCCGGTTATGGTTGCTTGAGGAATTGAAGGTCCAATGCATGTTTTATGAGTTGAATGACTATATGATGATGATATGGTGATGAAATGATGATTAAATAAATATATGTATATGGTATTCTCTATATTGTGTTGGAATGTGACCATGCCCTACTCGAGGGTTGCACGCTAGGTAACCTTGTCAAAGGGTTCGTACCTTGATAGCCTATCGGGGGGTTTGAACTCCGACACCATGGGTGGTAGGGTGTGACTATCCATTAACCTTTTTGGGGGTTTGTACCAATCAACCTATTGGGGGTTTTGTACTCCAGCACCAGGTGGCAGGGTGTGATGATCCACCAACCTATTGACATGGTTTATACCTCAATCACCAAGAGTGGTAGGGTCTGATGATCCACCAATAGCTTAATAGTCTCTTCTTACACATATGTTATGTCCTATGTAAGCATGTTTTACTTAAGCATTAACCGTACATGCCATATTGTTACTATGCTAGTTATTGTTTATCTCTATGAATTTTGACTATGATGCCTATCTCTTATTGCATTACATACTACATACTTAGTATATTCAAATGTACTAACGCATACTTCATGCCTACAAGATGTCACCATGTAGAAACCGGAGCACCACTTGATCATCCTCCTCCTCCACGTGGCTAGCTCGATTGTCCTACAAGTTTGTTGTAAGTCCTTCATTTTGGGGATCTTTCTTATATCTTTTGCTATGTATTAGGACTATCATTCTTTTGGTTATGTATTGACTATAAGGGTGAGCTCGATTGCTTGTCTTTACCCACACTCTTATCTATGTAGTAGAGGTGTTGTTGGACATGTTTTGTATCTATGCTTGAGACTTAACTCTCTTATTTTCTTGATGTTATGATATGGAATTTTACTTGTAGTCCTAATTTCCCTTGTTTATACTTACCTATTATTATCATTTTAATTGCTTTTGTGACCAAGGATGTGTAATAATATACTATGAGGCTTATTTGGGGTCCCTTCAGGTTCCCCATTCGCCGATCACGTCTCAGCCCTAGGCTTGGGTCCTGACAAAGATGGTATCAAAGCATAAGGTTGTTAGTTCCTCATAGTCCAACATAGTGCATTGATTAAAGTCCTATTCATGGTTGTTTTGTGCACCACAACTATGAGTAGGAGGCTATGAGACGTTTTAAAAAATGTTTCCATTCTTCATATTCTAAGTCGTGCTATGGATTTGAAGTAAGATTTCCTCCCTTAATGCTTGTTTTTTGCTATTCTAGATCATGCCTAACATGAGAGGAAGATGAGCCTGCATTCCCAAGGAGCAACCAGACAATTGAGAGCTTAGGGATACTCTCAACTTGCTTTCACAAGTAGTGGCTAATCAAGCCAATCAAGGGGCCCAAGCCCCTTATGCTCCTATACTAGCCTCTCGGGTGAGACACTTCATTAGAATGAATCCCCTGGAATTCCATGGGTCAAAGGTGAGTAAGGACCCTCCAGAATTCATTGATGAGGTTTATAAGATTTTGTCTATCATGGGTGTGAGGTCAGAGGATACGATGGAGTTGGCAGCCTACTAACTCAAAGTTGTAGCTCAAATATGGTACAACCAATGGAAGGAATTCAACTATGTAGTGCTTTGGGAGGAGTTCAAGGTGGCCTTCCTTAATCGGTTCTCCCCCCGTGAACTTAGGGAAGCTAACTTGGTGGAATTTATGAATTTGAGACAAGGGTCCATGAGAGTGATGGAGAATGCCCTCAAGTTCAACCAACTTTCAAAATATGATCCACAGTTAGTGGCCGACTCAAGATCTAGGATGAATAAATTTATGATGGATGTGTCCGACTTGGTTAATGAGTATTGTCGGTCTACCATAATGATTAGTGACATGCACTTGTCACTTTTGATGACCTATGCCGAGCAAATAAAAGAGGAGAAATTGAGGAAGAGGAGGGTTCATGAGGCTAAGAGAGCCCATTTTGAGGGTAAGTTCCAAAAGGGTGGCAGAATCTGCTAAGGCCAAGGGTCCTCTCATGCTTCTAATAGGGGATTTGCCAATTACTTCCCAATGATCCAAGGTGTTGGTGGTGTGGTTCCTAATGAGGTCTGTCCTAGGTGTGATAAGGTTCGTAAGAACCCATGCTAGAGAGATACTTATGCATGCTTTAGTTATGGGTAAGTGGGTCATAAAAAAATAGATTGCCCTCAAAATCGCAATAAGAGCAAGGAGCTTCATCCGTAAGGTACTAATGTGGTTCCTTTGGGGAGAGGTGGCCGACAAGATGGTGCCCCAAGGCACAATTAGTTTTACGCTTTGCATGGGAGGTAAGAGGTGGATGAGGTCCCCGATGTTGTTACCAGTATGTTGAAAATCTTTGACTTTGATGTGTATGCATTGATTGAATTAGGTGCCACTCTTACTGTTGTAACCCCCTTTGTTGCCAAAAAGTTCCATGTTGACCCCGAGTTGTTGTATAAGTCATATGAGGTATCTACTCCTATTGGTGTATCTATTATTGCTAGAAAATTTTATAGAAGTTGTCCTATTTGCATCTTGCATAAAATATTGCCCTGGTATCTTGTTAAGTTAGACATGGTTGATTTTGATATTATTCTTGGGATGGATTGGTTGCATGCATACAATGCTTCTATTAATTGTAGAACCTAGAGGGTCAAATTCTAATTTTCAAATGAACCCAACCTTGAATAGGAGAGTCAAGATGTGCTAGTCAAGGGTAGATTCATCTCTTTCATTAAAGCTCGTAAGTTGATCTCTAAGGGGTGTCTTTACTATCTTGTAAAGGTTAGGGATATGGAATCTAAATTCCTTCCCATAGAGTCGGTTCCTGTTGTAAATGAGTTTCTTGATATCTTTCCAATGACCTTCCCGATGTTCCTCTCGAAAGGAAAATAGACTTTGCCATAGACCTCCTCCCCGATACTCAAGCAATTTCTATTCCTCCTTACCGTATGGCCCTGGCAGAGTTGAAAGAGTTAAAGGAGCAATTGAGGGACTTGTTGGAGAAGGGGTTCATTAGGCTTAGCCAATCACCTTGGGGTGCACCAGTGTTGTTTGTGACAAATAATGATGGGTCCCTTAGGATGTGTATTGACTACCGACAACTCAATAAGGTCACCATCAAGAATAGATATCCTCTTCCGAGAATTGATGATTTGTTTGACCAATTCCAAAGGGCTAGCCACTTCTCTAAGGTTAATCTTCAATCTAGGTCTCATCAAGTGAATGTGAGGGAGTGTGACATTCCCAAGATGGCCTTCTAGACTAGGTATGAGAATTATGAATTTGTGGTGATATCTTTTGGGTTGGCCTATGCACCGGCCACCTTTATGGACCTAGTGAATAGGGTATTTAAACCCTACCTTGATTTCTTTGTTGTGGTCTTCATTAATGATATCTTGATCTATTCACATGGTGAGGAGGAGCATAGGGTTCATTTGAGGGCTGTGTTGCAAAGATTAAGGGAAGAGAAATTGTATGCTAAATATGAAAAGTGTGAATTTTGGTTGAGGGAGGTTGCCTTTTGCTTGATGGTCACGCTCCAATAAGAAAGCAGTCACTATCAGTAATTAACCTAATCGAGGTTAGGGTTGAATCTACAGGAAATACAATGCTTTGACTACAAGACTTCACTACGAATCATTTCTAGTATACTACAATCTCAAAATAGAGGGGGGTTGTGATTCAAAAACAAAATCATGAATCCATAGGGAATACAAATCTTGGTTACAAGAATTCACCACTAATAATTTCTAGTGTCTATAACTACAATCTCTAAATTGGGAGGGGGGGTTCATGTGATTCAAAAATAAAGATAAAATAAACACTAACTAAAATATGAGAAAATAATCAAATTTGGGGACGACTTGGGAACTGTGCTCCCCATGGGCCATTGACTCAAATACCCTAGATAATATAACTACAATTGGTGAGTCGCATGCACGACTCGTAGAATGGCCTATAAGTCATAGTCAGAGTCTCATATCAAGATCTTGGCCTCTTGGACTGAACTGGTATGACCCATAGGTACGAGTCATTACTTGAGCTATGACTCGTATATTGGTCTCATAGTCTTGGTCTTCAATTTTTGGTCCATCATTTTGGTTCTCTGATTCGTGCTATGAGTCCATCTGTATGAGTCATAGTGTGTCTTATGACTCGTAGGCTGGGCTCGTAGGAGTGACCCTCACTTGGTAGATTTCTGAACTTTTGGTCTCTGATTTCTATTACGACACCACCCTATGACTTGTAGTGTGAACTACGACTTGTAGGTGGGCTCGTATGGCCTATGCTTCAGCAAAATCTGCAATTTTTCTTCAAAATCATGCCAACCTAAATTTTCTGCAAGATTAACAAAAAAACGCAAAAAAATCGCTTTAAGAACTCACAAAATCCCTTTTTTTAGGTACCAAATGTGTTGTAATTTGAAAGCATATTAACACCCTCAATTTCGAATTATTGCTTGTCCTCAAGCGATGGCTTAATCTATGCAAACAAAGAGAAATACATAGTAGCTATATCAATGGCATATACAATAGCTAATTTAGTTCAGGTACCTAACTACTACTTTTAAAATGGAGTTGCAAAGTTATTAAGCAAACAAGAAGATCAAGAGATACCTGAGAATCTAACTTTGATAAGCTAAGGAGCATCAACCATCCACAATCACTGGCATAATCATATGCTACTCAAGTAGCGCAAATGCCCTCACTAGAAAGAAGTCCCTTATACTCACTCAAGAACTTTCAGAAATCAGGAACTGAGGAAACATTCTCACTTTCACAATTGAAATTCAATGCATACTGACTAACACCATAGGCTTGCCTCTATACTTATCTTCTGGCTTGGCGATAGAGTGAAGTGGGATTACTCTAGGACTTATCGGCTTATAACATAGGCTCAAGGTTATTTGGTGCCGCATCTTGGGAAAATAGTGACTAAATGCTATCCTTGAATCATGTTTACCAACTCTTTTTGCTTCCATAATCCAATCATTTTTTCATTAATCTACCCTTGTTTTCTTGCTTTGAACTTTTCTCGAGTGTTTTCTTTCTCTTTTTTTGTTTTAGCTGTGCTTTTATTTCAAACTCACTTTTGCTAGCTTTTTCTCAATTACAAGCACCATTCTTGTTTTTCTTCACTTGGTTCATGCTTTTTCACTTCTTTCTTGATTTCTCAAGTAGCCACCTCATTATTATTACTTACCATAATAAGCGCCACCCTCAACTTAGGCTTTTAGCCTCAGGTGAAGTTCACAATATCTATGCCTCAAACCAGGGTCACCAACTGCAGCAACCCTCAACTTAGGCTTTTAGCCTCAGGTGAAGTTCACAATATCTATGCCTCAAACCAGGGTCACCAACTGCAGCAACCCTCAACTTAGGCTTTTTGCCTCAATTAAGGTTCATATGTTCAAGGATAGACCAGGGCCAATATCAAGGTATTTTGTCGGACAAGGTTTAGCTAGCAAGTATCAAGAAAGAATGAGTACATGATAATCTCAAAAATTTGGAAAAAGGGATTCTCTCACTTAAATGGTGGGTTATTTTAGGCTAAAAGTGGTTTCACTCAAAGAACAAAGGCCTAAGATCCTTTTGATATCCAGCACATCACCAATCCAACTTTTAGAGTAACAAGGCAAGTTCTGGGTCCATACAAAATGCATGAATACAGCAAAATAAGCTCATAGCACACAAGGCAATTGCATTCACAATCAAATATAGACTTACAGGTCATGCTTTCAGTCTCAGCTTACCTTCACAATATAAGAACAAACATTGCTAGATACACAAAAATGTATGAATGAATCAATACTCACAACCTAAAAAATTTTGAGGGTACCCAATTTTGCATCAAAAGTTTAAAGAAAATTTAAGAACTATATATATGCCACAAGATAACATTACTATGCATTGACAGATTATCTATACTTCCTCAAACATGCCGATTTAATAAAAAAATAAACATCCACAAGGAAAAAGAAACACAGCAAGAAAACCTTGGAATCAAAAAATAGAGGAAGTTATGGACTTGAGGCTGCTCAGACTTCACCTAAATCCATAAGTTCCACCACTCCATCAACAGACGATACTGTGTCCTCAAATTAAAGATAAAACAAGAACAACACATTATAACATAGATATATATTCATACATACATTAAAACCAAAAATAAACATCCAACATAAAAGTAAAAATAACATCCAACATAGATATAATTAAAACACAACCAAAAACACATAAAAACAAGATTGTCTAAAAAGAGAATAAAGTATCCAAAATGTAAAAATAAAATCGGGGTCAAAAGAAGTCTAATATCTTGGTGATCATACACTAGACTCAATCTAATCAGTTGGGTCTTAGGCTGTCTCTGCTCCTCTGCTGTAGTGCCGAAAGTACCATCTCCAGGCGAGGTGTGTTGTGCTCTCTCTCTCTTCATAGCTGCTAAGAAAAGTGACTCCTACACCACCTCCTCAGCTATGGACTCCTCCTCCTGTCTTGACTTCTTCAGGGCTGGCTTTGGGTCCGCATTCTCAAGAAGTCTCTTCCCTCAGGTGTCCGGATGGTCGGCGAGCCAATCAAAGGCCTCGTTACCTCCTGGTGCTACCTCTAGGGCTGAAATAGGTGCTGCCAATAGCTGCAATAAATCGGCCTTAAATTTGGCCAACTCATCAGTTATCGCACTCGTGTAGGCAGGCCTAGTATCCTCGAGCCTCTTCTAGACTCTAGCCTCTAACGTATCGACCCGTGCATCAATCACTTGAAGTTTATCATCAACTAAATCTCAGGCAAATGCCTTCATCCTTTCCTCAGAGTCCCGAACAGACTGATCAATCAATGACCTGACCCGTGCTGATAATTCACGAAGCCTCCCCTCTTCTACAGTAACCCTACATAATAAAGCCTGAAATGCAACACTTGAGAAAAGAGGGTCAACCTGTAAAGAAGGAGTTGTTGGTCCTGGAGTGCTAGATAAAGGTGTTAACTCGATCTCAGCTATAGGTGTGAGCTCTGTAGTGGCCAGAGTAGTGCCAGTAGTAGCTGGAGGTGAACCTGGCATCTGGGGCTCTACATTACCGGGAATGGTTCTAGCATAGGTGGTAGGATAGCTCTTTTTAGGGCGATTGGGTTTTCATCTACCTTGATTAGGCTAGGGTCCATTGCGCAAAGCCTCTACATGAGAGTCCAAGTGTAGAGACGCCATCACGCCTACTTCCTTCCACAATTTATGAATTAGAATGGGGAATGGCAAGCCTTGATGAGTGCAAATTACTGACTCGTGGATTTGTTCTGCCAACACTTGGGCCCAATCAATTTCATACCCTACCAAGATGCTTGCCAATAACACAGCCCTCTCTAATGTGATCATATTATCTGTGAATGTGGGCCTGATGTGCATCCAGATAATAGACCACCAGAAAATTTCCCTAAATGAAAGATGGGCCTTCAGAATATGCTTGCCATAATCTATAACCCATATCAGTTCAACACCTTCCTCGTAAATTTGGCCTGCTATCCACCTCAATAACTCCATTTTCAGCCCAACATCATTCTGATTAACTATTTTCCTCATGTCTGCCATCTTATAGTCATATTCTGTTATAGAATGTGGGGCTCTATAATTCGGCCCGAATGGCACCCTTCGAATAGTCTCAGCTTAGATGTCGATGGTCTCACCCTTGACCATAGATTCACTCCACTGTGGTGCATCGATGGGCTTCATGAGCATTGGATGGTTGCTACATACAGTAGCACAATATGAAGCACAGAATTCCTGAACCAAGTGAAAAGTGTACTTCCCCAGCACTTGTGCTAACCAACCTAATCCATGGCAGTCAATGTCAGCTTCTAAATCTAGCACATCTTTCAGGCCTGAGTCTTTCAACCTTGCCTCATCATGAAATCTTCACACTGACCTCCCTTAACCTTTAAGTTTCAGTCCCTTATCATAGATCTCTTTCATTCCAGGAAAACACCATCTAATGTTTTACGGATTGGTGGAGGTGATAGTGTATGTTGAATCCTCAGGTTGAGGAGGAATAGTCTCTTCTGGATGAGCTTGAGACACCTCAAAAGAATCTGCATTAGAAGTGGAGTCATCTTCATCTGACTCAGTTTCTTCACCCTCCTTATCAGACTAGAGAGGTAGTCCACTTCCATCAGTATTTTGGTTAATTATACTTATGCTACAAGTAAGTTTGCCACTAAGTTAGGGTGCATATGCATCTCCTTCATTGATTTCTCATCCTAGAAGGACTCATCCCTTAGGCAATGACCTGAAACAGAAGCAGCACCTTGTCTTCCTCTTGAAGACATTTTCTCTACAAGCATGTTAGAGCATGAGTGCCAAGATGTTCTATTCCAACTAACAATTAACAAATGAAGTAACTACGTAAGAACATTACAATTACTAAAGTAAAAACAACTTGAACCAAGTGCAAAGATGCAAGTACGAGGTATAGATACGACTCGTAGGATAACCTATGAGTCGTACTTCATCATCGTAGAACCAGCACATAAAATAAATAACATTCTCAAATAAGCTATGAGGCGTATATACGACTCATAGAGTGAGCCTACGAGGCATATATATGAATTGTAGAGTGAGCCTACGAGGAATACATACGACTTATAGAGTGAGCCTACCAGTCATATGCTTGACTCATAGCTCATTTAGGATTCAGTTCGAGAATTCAAATCAGGGCCATAAGGTCATCATTATGCCTCATAACAAGTACTATGAGTCATAGGTGTTCCTCGGATGGAAAATAAGAAGGCATCCTTGATGATTATTGCCTCCTACAAGGAGTCACTATGACTTGAAGTGAAGACTATGACTCATGGTGAGTCTTCGTAGCAGAAAATAGAAAGCATCTCAAATGCCTCCAACTTTTCCATTAAGACCAACAATCACTCAAACAAGTATGGAAGTTTGCAACACAAAGGCATGTATGATACCATAACAAATCTTCACATTCTTCATCACCAGTCAGAATAAAACAAAGCAGAAATCAACCCTTAGAAGTTCTAAATTCTTTCAGAGGTATTAGCCTCCTCTCATATTTTTAAAATAATGTGATAACACCCTTCGACCCAAAATTTTAGTCCCTCATGATCTTCATATGATAATGACTAATAAAGTACACAACAAAACACAAGATCATCATCTTAGTTTCCTTAATCACTAAGAAAGAACAGACGACAAGACTCGACTTTTTACAAGAAGCAAGTATTTTCACATCACATTCTTCTTACTGTCACAACAACTTTCACATGACTATGCTCCTAAGACATTCATCCATGTGTCGATCAAACAAGAGCTTATTCAAAGATGAACAAATTTTAACCACAAAAACTTACCAAATAAATGAATGAATAAAAAAAAAAAGACAAATCAGCAGATTTCTTGGTCCACCCTTTAATCTCTAGGGATTTTTAGTGGGTGAAAATGTAAAAGTGAATGAAATAGTAAAAGGGAGTGATGGGGGGAGTTATACACTAAAAAGGAATGCTTCATGAAGGGACATGAAGAGCCAAGAGATGCAAATCTCTTAAAATTCAAAATGGTTCATCTTCTAAAATTCTACAGATTGGTCTTATGAGACCCCGACTACAAGTCATATGACACCATATGACTCGTAGGTCCCAATCTCATAAAGGATCCTACAAATTATAAGGTTGGCTCATAGTGTGTGTGTCAGCTTCTTGGTTCTTACTGCATCCCTCTACAAGGCATAACTATGAGTCGTAACCTTCACTACGACTCGTATGCTTGCTTGTAGAAGCTTCCTAAAAGCATGATTTATCAATTCTTCAGCTCTTGGTTTGTTCCTACACCTTATCACTTAAAATACACCAAAATGCCAATTTATACAATTGGTTCAAAGCCAAAACAATTCTCAAATACATATTAACTTAACAATCAACAATTAAAATACAATAAAATGTTTAAAAATAGAATCAACACACAAAAGATACTTGAATTTCCTCCCAAGAAGTGTCTTATTTAACATCGTGGCTCAACTCAGTCATTCATGAGTACTTAGACTTCCTCATGGGCTCCATCACTACTTCTTCTACTTTTCCTTTGTTTATCTTGTACTGCATCTAGGTGCTCAGTGAGTTGTTCAATCCTATCACCCAGGCTTTGCATTGATATAGTTTGTTGTTCCACTTTGTAATTACATTTGAGGACGTCAAACATTATCTCCCTGATAATGTCATCTTGCTCATTCACCTTGGTTAGGACTTGTTCAAGAATATGTTCCATCTGAGTTAGTTGATCGGTGATACAATGCAAGTGGGGTAACCTCATCAAATGTGTAGCATTTTCGCTTTTGGTTTTACTAGAGGCTCCTATAGATGTACTAGTGGTTGGTCTGGCTTGCCCCTGAAAGGGTTGGTAGACATTAACAACTACAGATACCTTTTCCATGGTCTCAATTATCTTATTAAATGGCTGCCTTATGAACTCCCAACACTATCCTTCAAATAATACGTCAGGCTGCCTTTGTAGTTCAAAAGTTAGTGCTCGATAGAAGCTAGCTACCAATTCATCATCAGTTAGACCATGGTTCTGATTTGTAGCCAAGCACTATTTGTATCTCTCTCACACCACTACTAAAGGTTCTTCTGGCTCTCTTTTGAAGTTACAAATGTTGTTTTTAGCCTTTCCATATTGGTCTCCTTATAGAAATTTCTAAGGAAGACTTTTTGTACCTCTCCCTAGTTTCAGCAAACATCAGGTAGAAGGATCGACCACCATTCTGCAGCTTCATTCCGTAGAGTTATGGGAAAAACTTGAAGAGCCATAGCCTCCTAAGAAGGGTGTCTCTTCCCAATGACCTCCCTGAGGGTTTGATTGAAATTTTATAGATGAATTTTGGGATCCTTAGGACCTTGCCAATGAAATAGGGCACTCCTCTGTAAAGCTTCCAACACATCGGTTGCAATGCAAAGCATCTGCTCAGCCATAGTTCTAGCTAACCCGTACCAAGACTTACTAACAAAAATAAATAGAAAAAGTAAAATACAAGAGACTCTAGAAATTAACACAAGAATTAACTAATTGTGAACTCAAGTCAAAACCTAGTCATATTCCCCAGCAATGATGCCATTATTTTTTATTGATGATCACGCTCCAAAAAAAAGCGGTCGCTGTCAGAAATTAACCTAATTGAGGTTTTGGTCGAATCCACAGGGAATACAATGCTTGACTAAAAGAATTCACCACTAATCATTTCTAATGTTTATAACTATAATCTCTAAATGGGGGGTTCATGTGATTCAAAAACAAAGATAAAATAAACTTGGGGACAACTTGGGAATTATGCTCCCCAAAGCTCGTTGACTCAAATACCCTAGATAACATAACTACAGTTGGTGAATTGCATGCAAGATGGTAACTTAGGTTCTTCCAGCCTTTTTGTGAATCTGAAGGTCAAATTTCACCATGGCGCTTGGTCGGCTACCATGGCGTGCCAACTAACCGTTACTTATTATCCCAGTCAACCTCCCTTTGGTCAGGTTTGGTCAATTAGATGGGAACACATCAACCGAATCCTGTCATCTACTTCTCTTTTCCTATTCATCACAACCTTCATTAGGATTATCATAGTAGGCAGGGTTTGGTGTCAGCCAACACCAAACAACATTAATAATGTTGGGAAATAGACAATACATGCAAAACCCCAATCATAGAAATGCACAAAACCTAGGTCATTTCAAGTCAACTACCTATGGTTGCCACAACCCCAAGTTATGGGTGCTTAGCTACCCATGGCTAAGATAAGTCACACAAAAATGTAAGTAATAGGCATAGTTGAGAATTTTACCAACTCCAATGAATGTGATGACACCCAAATTGCAAACCCACAAGCTTGATAAATTCCAAAGTTTGTAGCACAAGATTTGCAATCCCCAAAATGGATTTTCAAAGGGAAAATAAAAATCTAAGTTGGAACCTTAAAATATTCTTAGGAGAATATTTATGAGCTCAAAGACAAAGGCTAATATTTATAGGTGTACACTCTTATCTCTCTCTCGTCCTCTCCTCTCAAAAACCTAAACTAAATTATTTATAGTATATATAAGACAACCCTAAAAAATTATACAGAAAAGACAGCTGACATCTGATAAATTTTGTAGTTATAACTTGTAGGATGGCCTACGAGTCAATGTCGGGGTCTTGTATTAGGATCTTGGCATCATGGACTGAATTGGTATGACCCACAGGTATGAGTCATTGCTTGAGCTAGGACTCGTATGTTGGTCTAGTAGTCTTGGTCTTCAATTTTTGGTCCAACATTTTGGTTCTCTGATTCTTGTTACAAGTCCACCTATATGAGTCAAAGTATATCTTATGATTCGTAAGCTGGGCTCGTAGGAGTGAATCTCACTTGGCAGATTTCTGAACTTTTGGTCTTTGATTCTTATTACGGCACTACCCTACAACTCGTAATGTGAACTACGACTCGTAGGTGGGCTTGTATGGCCTATGTTTCAGCAAAAGCTGCAACTTTTCTTCAAAATCATGCCAACCTAACCTTTCTGCAAGATTAACAAAAAAAAATACATCAAAACGCTAAAGAGTCACTTTAAGAACTCATAAAATCCCTTGTTTTAGGCACCAAATATGTTGTAATTTGATAGCATATCACCTTTCTAGGATATGTGGTGTTGGGGGATGGTATAAAGGTGGATCCTAAGAAGATTGATGTGATTAGGAATTGGCCTAGACCATTGACCCCGTCGAATATTAGTAGTTTCTTGGGCTTAGTGGGTTATTATTGAAGGTTTGTGGCTGGGTTCTCTTCTATTGCTTCCCCTATGGCAAAATTGATTCAAAAGAAGGCTAATTTTGTGTGGACTGATTATTGTGAGTGGAGCTTCCAAATCTTGAAAGATAAGTTTGTGTCCGCTCCTATATTGTCTCTACCGGATGGGCTTGAGGGATTTTTGGTGTATTGTGATGCTTCTCGGGTTTGTTTGGTTTGTGTTTTGTTGCAAAATGTTAAGGTGATATCCTATGCTTCTAGGCAACTCAGGGTGCATGAAACGAACTATCCTACTCATGATCTTGCGTTGGCCGCCATTGTGTTTGCTTTGAATATTTGGCATCCTTACTTGTATGGGGTGCATCTTTATGTGTTCAGTGATCATACGAGCCTCTAATATGTCTTCACTCAAAGGGATCTCAAGTTGAGGCAAAGGAGGTGGTTAGAACTTCTTAAGGACTATGCTATGAGTGTGTATTATCATCCGGGTAAGGCTAATGTGGTGGTGGATGTTTTGAGTGGGGTGTCTATGGGTAGCCTAGCTTATGTTGATGGTGGTGCTAGGGAGGTGGCTAGGGTGGTGCATTTTTTGTCTAGATTGGGAGTTAGGTTGGAAGAGGTTGGTAATGGTGGTTTTGTTGTTGTTGATGGTTTTAGGTCTTTCTTGGTTGATGAGGTGGTAGCAAAATAGTATTTTGATCCCTCCTTGTTAGAGTTGAGGGCTTTGGTGTAAGAGGGCAAGGTGGAGGTTTTCTCCCAAGGGGAAGATGGTTCCCTTAGGTACCAAAGTAGGTTTTGTGTACCATGTATTGATGGTTTAATAGGAAAGATCCTTAATGAGGCCCATAACTCTTCTTATTCCATCCCCCCTGGTTCCACCAAAATGTATAGAGACTTGAGAGAGGTGTATTGGTGAGGAAGGCATGAGTGGGGATATTGGTAAATTTGTTTTCGTTTGTCATAGTTGTCAACAAGTCAAAGCCGAGCATCAAAGGTTGGGTGGCCTAACCCACGACATTGAGATTCCTACTTGGAAGTGGGAGGTGATTAATATGGATTTTGTGGTTGGGTTGCCAAAGACTAGAAAGGGTTTTGATTCCATTTGGGTTGTGGTTGATAGGATGTCAAAGTTGACTCATTTTCTACCGGTTAAGAGCACATATGGGGCTGAAGATTATGCAAGGCTATATATTCATGGCTTGGTAAGGTTGCATGGGGTTCCTTTGTCCATCATATCGAATCATGGGGCACAATTTACTTCATATTTTTGGAGGTCCTTTCAAAGGGGTCTTGGTACTAGAGTTAAGCTCTCTACGGCCTTCCACCCTCAAACGGATGGCCAAGCCAAAAGAACCATCCAAACCCTTAAGGATATTCTTAGAGCATATGTGTTGGAGTGTAAAGGTAGTTGGAATGATCATCTTCTATTGATTGAGTTTTCCTACAACAATAGTTATCATTCTAGTATCGGTATGGCTCCATTTGAGGCTCTCCATGGGAAACAATGAAGATCACCGGTTAGTTGGTTTGAGGCTAGTGAGGTAGCTTTTTTGGGACTAGATCTAGCTATAGAGGCTCTTGAGAGGGTTAGGATGCTTAGAGAAAGGTTGAAGACGGCTCAAAGTCGCCAAAAGTCCTATGCCGATGTGATATGGAGGATCTTGAGAAGGTTAGAATGATTAGAGAAAGGTTAAAGATGGCCCAAAGTTGCCAAAAGTATTATACCGATGTGAGGAGAAGGGATCTTGAATTCCAAGTTGGTGATTGGGTTTATTTGAAGGTGTCACCCATGAAGGGTGTGGTCTGTTTTGGTAAAAAAGGAAAGTTGAGCCCGAGATATGTGGGTCCTTATAGGGTGATGAGAAGGGTTGGCAAGGTAGCATATGAGTTAGAATTGCCTAGAGAAATGGATTTGGTTCATCCGATATTTCATGTGTCCATATTAAGGAAATGTGTGGGTGGTCCAAGTAATATTGTGCCTCTTGATTTTTGGGTATTGTTTGAGAGAATTTCACCTATGAAGAGGTTTCGATTCAGATATTGGATAGGCAAGTGAAGAGATTGAGAAACAAAGAGGTCACTTCCGTTAAGGTCCTTAAGAGAAATCAACAAGTTGAAAGTGCTACTTGGGAGGCCAAAGCGGACATCCAAAAGTGATATCCTTATCTTTTCCACTCCCCTCAAGCCTAAGGTATTGATCTAAGTCCTTTATGTGATCTCAAGTCTTAATTTCAGCCCTCAAGTCATTGCATACATTCATGTTTAAAGTGACTAAGTTCATGATAATTTTACACTTACGATGAGATTTTGAAATGATATTTAAATGCATTGTTACATCTTTCTATGGGCTAAAATTTTTCATGTTTGTGACTCTCATATATGTTTCTTTGACATTCGGGGAAGAATGTTACCAAGGGGGAGATATTGTAACGACCCCAAAAATATGCCTCGAAAGTGCTCGGAATCATAATTCTCTTATATCTCAAAATCTGTGTGCAATATGAGAAATCCGACTTTATATTCTTGTTCAGGGGGTCATTTTGAGTGGAAAATGGGTCTAACCCCGATTTAAGAGTAAACGGTCAGCAATCTTGAATTTCCGAGTAACAAATTCTAGTGAGGTTTGTGCGCCCCTAACACAACGCGACTAGGGCGCGCAGATGAAGAAAATTGACTTTCGCATCCTATTCGCGATATGGATATGTACATTTTTGTCCAGTTATTTTGTTGTAGTCCAAGACTTTTAAGTCTTGGGCCTAAGTGTACCCAAACGTGGATATACCTTTACTTAACCATTTTTCACCCTCATATCATTCTAAACATTTCCCAATATTCACTCAAACACTTAGCTAAGTATTTTACTCCTAAACTCAAGACTCAAGCCTTCTACAAGTCATAAAATTTTCCATGAGTCGTATCTCCTGCTCATGGAATGATAACCAACTTAATGAAATTTAGGATTTTTAGGGATTCAATGTATGACTTATCAGATGGACCGAGAAATGACTTATGAGCCGTAAGTCTAGTCATAGAATGTGAATCAGAGAAAAAAATTAAATTCTGAAATGTCATCAAATGAGACCCTTATCTACAACCCTAGAATAGACCACAGCCCATAAATAGGGTCTCGTGGTCCTATTCCTATTCAATAGGATCTTTAAAAGGGTAAATTCAATATTTACTATCATCCTACTACTATTCTAAGTCGTTTAAACTCCCAAATGAACCCTTATTAGTTCTTTTTAACCCTAATTCACCTCATTCCTCCTCACTCAAAATACTCTAAGTCTTAAAACTCTCTCAAACTCTCTCAAGGCATTCAAGTGCGAGGTGCAAGCTAGGGTTTTGGGTTTTCCATCTCCAAATTAGACTTCCTCCACTAAAATCACACCAAGGCATGTGGGTTTTGATTGTGGAGACCATTCCTCCACAATCTCAACCATTCTTCTTCTCTTTTGTGATTTCCCAAGTTATGGTATTACATGGTGATTTTATGAAGTCTTTCACATGATGACAATATAATGATATACCTTTGTATATAATTAAGTATTGAAAGGCCATATGAAATTTATGAATTTTTATGAGGGTTTGATGATGCCCTAGTTAAGCTTTGCTATGCTTTTAGTGGGTTATTTTGAATAATGTTCAGGTGAATCGTTTTACTCCTCTTATGAAATATACTCTTGATTTGCATGGTTTATAGATACATGAACCTAGCATGATTTGAATAATGATGCATTCCAAGCTTCTATGAGTATGAAGGCCTTAGGGCAAGTTATGTGAAATCATGAATGATATGAATTAAAGGACTATTACGCATGTTATGAAATGTGAAAGCATTGCAAAAGTTATGAAGCCCTATATTGATGTTAAAAAGCTTTAGTTTTGATGAGCTACTCTATAAAAATATTATGATACTATGATGTTTTGCATATCTTGGCTATAAGTATGATTTGGGTATTCCTTGGGATTGTGACCTACCACTGAGCGGACCTTGGTAGACAGCCATTGTCCCATAACTATGTTGCCACATAGGTTATGAATTAGCTAATGGATCCACATAGCTTAGGTTGCATGATTGACCAAAAAAGGTAGTGTTCTCGTATGGCACATGTCAAATAAATACTAAAAAGGGTAAAGTTTTGTAAGGTTAATATTATGTGTGTACTGAAATAGGTGGAGTTCATGTAAGGTGATTACGAAGAACTTTCCAAAATGGGACAGTTCCCATAAAGTGAGTGTTTGGTTTACCCTGGAAACATAGACCACTCCTAGTCTAATGTGGCATGAACATTGGGATTCTAAGCAGAAGCTTGCTTGGTCTTACATGTCGATTATGCTCTATTCCAGTATATGCATGTTATGTTATATGACTAGATGATTCCTCATGCATATTAGGTATGGCAGTGAGCATGAACGATATATTGAGCTTACATCTACTGATTATGATTATGAATATTGATTAATTATGGCTTATGTTCTTTGTTGCATTTGCACCATGCATACTTAGTACATTTCAAGTACTAACGCATACTTTTGGCCTACATGATGTAACCATGTAGAGATCGGAGCACCTATCCATCATCTTTCTCCAAGTGGCTAGACAATTCGGTTAAAGACCTCTTTTGGTGAGTCCTCCATATTCAGGGACAATAGCCATTTCCTTTCATACTTATTAAAGACTTATCTATTTATGGACATTTTATCTTTTGAGGGTGAGCCCAAGAGATGTCTGGACCCCCATCCTATTCGAATTAGAGGTGTTATTAGATATTTGAATGTTTGGTTATGTATGATAACGAGCTTGACTCTTATACTTTTGTATTATGATAGATTTCCATTAGTCCCTTATTCCTTTTTTGTTAAATGCTTGTTATATGGATGAGATGGCAGTCCTAAGTCCCATATTGGCCCCATAGCTTGAGTTATACTTACCTGCCCTTTAGATTTATTTGATATATGATTCATGTTTATCCTCTTCCCTACAAAATCCCCATAATGTGAGTACAAAGCCCCGTTTTCCTTAGAAATTATGTGCTATGTGTTTATTGTTCATCTATGCTTCCGCTAAACCAAGGATGTGTTATGTATGCTTAAGAGGCTTGTTTGGGACCCTCTTTGGGTTCCCATTCGTTGTGTCACGTCTAATTCCTTGGCTTGGGGCATGACAAAGCTTGGTATCAAAGCACTAGGTTTGTAAATGGTCCTTTAAAAATCAAACACACCGCATCAAGTAGAGTCAGTCATGGTTGTGAAGCATGCCACCACTATGAATGAGAGGCTATGAGGCAGTTTAGGAATGAATCACTTCTTCATACTATATATTGTGCTATATTTTTAAAATAAAGCCTCTTATCTCTAATGGATGGTCTTTTGCTCTTTTAGGTCATGCCTCAAAGATGAGCAGCTTAAGGAGCTCCTACTACCTAGGATGAACTAGCCCCTCCATCTCCACAAGCCCCCTAAGGAGAGGAAAGGGTCATCCATGCCGAGTACCAAAATGTGGTCACATTATTGGTAAGGGTCGTGGCCAACCAAGGAGTTTAAGCTCCTCATGCTCCTGCCCCCATCACAAAAGTAAGATATTTCACATGAATGAATCCTCCGGAGTTCTATGGCTCCAGAGTTGAAGAGGACCCACAAGAGTTCATCGATAAGGTGTACAAAGTTCTTATGATAATAGGGGTTATCTCGGAGGAGAAGGCAGAACTAGCGTCCGATCAACTAAAAGGCCTTGCTTAATTGTAGTTTATTTAATGGAAGGGTTATATAGGGATTGGAGAGCCTATCACTTGGGAAGACTTCAAGGCCACCTTCCTTAATCGTTTCTTCCCCATAAAGCTAAGGAAGGCAAAGATGATAGAGTTTATGAACCTCAAGCAAGCTTTGATGAGTGTTAGGTAGTATTCCCTAAAGTTTAATAACCTCTCCAAGTATGCTCCTCATTAGGTTGTTGATCCTAGGGCAAGGATACATAAGTTTGTATCTAGAGTGTCCGACTTGATCAATGAAGAATTATGCACCTCCATGCTCATAGGGGATATAGACTTGTCTCAACTCATGAATTATGTCAAGCAATTTGAAGGGAAAAATCTTCAAAAGAGAAGGAGTAGTGAGTCCAAGAGGGCTCGGTATGATGGTGGTTTCCAAGACTCTAGGGAAAAAGCTTCAAAAGAGAAGGAGTAGTGGTCGCTTTCTACGAGTCCATAAATTCCAAGGCGAAGGGTTCTTTAATGCCCAAGGTAAAAGATTTGCTAATGATAGGGTGCCCAACCCTAGAGCTCAAGGTGGTAATTGTGTCCAAATTATTCCTAGGTGTGGAAGCTGTGGTAAAAATCATGGTGGTAGGTGCTACAAGGATGCGGTGTTTGCTTCGTGTGTGGCCAGATAGGCCACAAAATTAGGGATCATCCAAACAAGGGTACAAATGGTCATCCTTAAGGATAAGATTCTCAAGGTGACCAATGAGCACAAGGTGGACAATAAGGAGGTGCTCCACGTCATAACCAGTTTTATATATTCAAGGGAGACAAGGGTTGAAAATATAACCAACGTTGTTATCGATATGTTAAAGATCTACAATCTTGATGTGATGCTTTATCGATTCAAATGTCACTCTTTCTTCTATTGCTCCATTAATTTCAATAGGCTTCATGTGTGTCTTAAATTATTATGTGAACATTTTAAAGTGTCTAGCTCCATTGGTGAGTCCATTTGAAACACCCTAGATCTTAAGCTAAGGCCTAAGTTGTTCCTCGTTGCCACCATAGATGGTAGAACCCGTAAGATCAATTTTCAAATTTTGATGATCCCATGTTTGAGTGGGAAGGTCAAGATTCATTGGTAAAGGGTAGGTTAATTCCATACCTTAAGGCCTGCAAGATGATTTCTAATGGGTGTATCTATCATATGGTTAGGTTCTGGGATGTATTATATGAAGTTCCCTCTCTTGAGTCCATCACTATAGTCAATGAATTCCCTAATGTGCTCCTGAAGATCTTCACATTATTCCTCCCAAAAGGGAAAATGATTTTTCGCATAGATCTCCTTCCCTATACTGAACCTATCTCTATGCCACCCTATAGGATGGCACTGATGGAGCAAATAGACCATAAGGATCCATTGAAAGATTTATTAGAGTAGAGATTTATTAGGCCTAGCAAGTTATCTTGGGGTGCATCAGTGTTGTTTGTAAGGAAGGAGAATGGCTTATTTAGAATGTGCATCAACTATTATTTAGAATGTGCATCAACTACTGGTAGCTTACCAAGGTAACCATTAAGAACAAGTATCCTCTACCAAAGATAGATGACTTATTTAACCAATTTCAAGGTGCTAGTCATTTTTTTCTAAGATTGATTTTCAATCCAGATACCATCAAATAAGGGTAAGGGGATGCGATATTCCTAGAACAGCCTTTTGGAGTAGATATAAGAAATTTGAATTTGTGGTGATGTCATTTTTCCTAACAAATGCACATATTTGTGGATCTTATGGAAAGGGTCTTTAAACCCTACCTTGATATCTTCTTTATAGTATTCATTGATGATATCTTGACTTATTCTTTGAATGAGGATGATCATGTGAAACATTTGAGGGTAATGTTGCAAACTTTCGGGGAGAAATGTTTGTTTGCCAAGTTTGGTAAATGTGGGTTTTGGTTAAAAGAAGTTGCATTTCCTTGGGCATATGGTGTAAGGTAAGGCAGTTAAAGTAAATCCTAAGAAAAAGGAAGTTCATTGATTGGCTAGGTTGTGAGTTAGGTTAGATGGGGCCGAAAGATTGGTAATGGTGGTTCTAGATTATTCTGACTCTTCTTTGATTGAAGAGGTCAAATCTAAGCAAGACCTTGACCCCACTTTGTTAGAGTCAAAAACATTGGTGAAGGATGGCAAGGTAGAGATTTTCTTCCAAGGGGTAGATAGTGTTCTTAGGCACCAAGGTAGGTTGGGTGTGCCAAATGTTGATGGCTTAAAGGATTTGATTTTGAAAGAGGCACATCACTCATCCTATTATTTTCACCCTAGTTCTAAAAAGATGTATAGAGATTTGAAGGTGGTATATTGGTTGGGTGTAATCAAAAGTCTCACCCATGAAGGGTGTTGTTTGTTTTGCAAGAATGGTAAATTGAGCCCAAGGTTTGTGGGTCCTGACAAAATTTTAAAAAAGGTTGGTCAGGTAGCTTATGAACTTTAGTTGCCTAACAAGATGGATTTGGTTCACCCCATATTCCATGTATCTATGTTGAGGAAGTGCGTAGGTGACCCAAACACCATAGTGCCTTTGGAAGTTGTAGTTGTTGTGGAGGAAAACTTGACATATGAAGAAATTTTGGTGGAAATATTTGATAGACAAGTAAAGAGATTAAGAAACAAAGATGTAGCATTCGTCAAAGTTCTTTGGAGGAATCAATAAGTCGAAAGTGCTACTTGGGAAGCTGAAGCAGACATGAAGAAATGATCCTTATCTCTTCCACTCTACTAAAGCCTAAGGTAATAAGTTAATCCTATCTTTTGTGTCAATTCATGTACTTCAGGTCTTCTATCTCATATTGCATACATACATACTCATAATGATATGTTTTGATAATATTTGATGCATGAGTTTGACAATTCATGAAATGATGTTTAACTTGCATTGACGTATTTATGTTAGGGCTGAAATTTGTCTTGTTACTCCTTCCAAGTGTGTTTCCATCATATTCGAGGATAAATGCTCCCAAAGGGGAGATATTGTAACACCCTAGATCTTAAGTTAAGACCTAAGGCGTTCCTCGTACATATATAAGCTCAACTTGATGACTTCTAAGGTGGTGGGATTAATTTCTAAGTATTCAAAATGTATTACATGTGGTTTGTGGTCATAAGGCATCTCTTTCCTTGAGCCAAGACCAAAGGATTCTAATCAAGAAAGTTCAGTGTGAATTCTTATAAGGGTCAACTTTAAATAGGCATAACCTTTAGCACATACTGCATTATATGACCCACTACCTACCAAATTGTAGGTCTTTGAATTAGCTTCCCGACGCATCAAATTTCACCTTATTTTGAGTTCGGAGTAAAAAGTTATGACTATTTTACTGAAGCCTATCTTGGCTATCAAAAAGGGTGCGGTCAGTTTTACCACCAAATTCATTCAGTGCATCATCATGCCACTCTGCAAAGTTTTAAAAACTATCAAATAAGGCATTCTAAAGGCCCCATTTGGTGTACCATTGAATGGTTTAGTGATGGCACCTCTAAAGCACCGATTTTGCTGATAGATAAGTTAAAATGTCATTTTTTGACCTTTTGAAGATATCTATACATTCCCAAGAAGGGGTTTGGGCCTGATAAACCCACATACGCTCTTTTATGCAATCTTATCTCTAATTCTCTCCAACAAACCTCCTAAATCCTCTCAAAAATCCACCATCCAATTCCAAGATTCTCAAGAGCTTTCGTTGAAATTTAAGAAGTCAGGTGAATCCTTGAAGTCTCCTCAGGTTTTCTTCAAGTAATTTCAAGGATTTAAGGTATGTGGGTTTGATTCTTGGTTTTCTTTCAACCAAGAAGTCCTCTTCGAAAACTAAACTTTAAATTATGAATTTTCAATATTTTATCTATGGGTAATTGCATAAAAATTGATACTCGCTTAGATTATGATTAATCATGCATTCTTATAATTATTTATAAATATTTAATCAAGGTTTTATATGATTTAATTCTAGCATTATGAATTTGCAAGATTTAACCTAATCTACACTTTCAAACTTGGAACTCTCTTATGGGGTAATATGATTTTGAATGATATTGCTTAATTGATTATTCTAAGCTTGCTTATGATTCAATTACATGATTTCAAGGTTATTTGACAAATACCCAAATATGAATCAAGTTGATTTATGAATTCTGGATATTGACCTTTATGTCATGGATTTGAGTATATGATTTTGAACAGAACATAAACTATAAGTTTTAATCGATATTAGGTTATTCAAGACCAACTCTGAATTATTCTGAATTTTGTTCTAGAGCTATTCTTAAGTACAAAATAAATATATTTTGACAAGCTACGACCTTCTAAATGAAGTTGGTATTTTGATTATGCATTGTCTGTGTTCGTGGCATTTTGACCTAGCACCGAATGAGTTAGGAGTGAGGCTCCATCCAACGAGTATTATATAAAGCTTCTAATTTCTTATCTACGTGCCGTCGTGGGATATTTTTATTTTGCCTTTTTAGGCCTTCTGATTTTGCCTTTTTAGGCCTTCCGACTAGTGGATCCATCTAGTATTTTTATTTCTGGAGTTTACCTTGGTATGTAGGCTCACTCTTTAGCTGGTGTAGAACATGATGTCGGTATTCCATATTATAGCTCACATGGTTTTGTCGTTATGGTTTTATTCCCACACTTATTTGCTTATGTGCTTCATTTGCATTATCAGGGCATTATTTTATGCTTTATTTTGAAATTGATTATGTTGTTAAAGCTTCGGAATTTGGGCATATCTGGTACATATTCTTTGTCAATATATTTACTTGTTGCATTACATACTTGCATACTTAGTACATTTTAAAGTACTAACCGCATTTTACCTACATTCTTAGAATCATATAGGGACAGGTGAACTACCCTGTCCTTCTCATGGCTAGGTTAATTGTGAAGAATCTGAGCATTTGAGAGTTCTTATTCATCAGGAACGGAGACCATATCTTTTAACTTTACTTTTGATATTTCATATGCATTATGTATTTTCTTCTAGTACTTTGTATTGAGGGGTCCAGACTTGTATTTTTGGCTCCACTTATTGTCTTTCCTTTAGAGGTGTGTTTGAACTAATACTTCACTTTGATTATGTCTTGAAATATTAAGTTGAGCTTCCATTTTTTCCTACGATTGTCCCTTAGTCCCATTCCTCATTTAATATTATCACTCGACTATTACGCATTATTTGAACCTATGAAGTGCATGTATGATCTAAGAGGCTTGTTTGGGGATTTTTGGGTTCTCACTCGCCGTGTCACACCTAGGCTCTAGGTTCAGGTCGTGACACCATTCTTGCTGGGAGAATCTAGAAGGGTTGTCCCATGTTTATATTGCATAAATTCCTACCTTCTAATTTTATTGGACTTGACATGGTAGATGTCACGACCCAAGCCGTGGTCCTAGACGTGACCAGCGAATGGGGAACCCGAAAGAACCCCAAACAAGCCTCATAGCATATCATTACATATCCTTGGTCGCAGAAGCAATTAGAATGACAATAAGAGATAAATGTAAACAAGGGGAATTGTGACTAAGAGTAAACTTCCATATCATAAATATCAAGAGACAATAGAGTCAAAGCTCATAGCATAGATACATATCATGTCCAACAACACCTCTACTACATAGATAAGAGCGGTGGCCAAGACAAGCAACAGCCTCACCCTCATAGTCAATACATAAGTCAAAAGAGAAAGTCTTAACACATAGCAAGAGATCATAAGTAATATCCCTGGAATCGAGAACTTGCCAACAAGCTTGATAAAAGTCATACTAGCTACGTGGAGAAGGAGGATGATCAAGCAGTACACAAGTTCCTATGCATTAACATCATGTAGGCATAGAGTATGCATTAGTACGTTTGAATGTACTAAGTATGTAGGATGCGATGCAATAATAGATAGGCATCATAATCAAAATGCTTAATTAGACAATAGATGAGTATATGGCAATATGTCATGAATGGAAGATACGTGAATTAAATCATACTTTCATAGGACATAACATATGTAGAGGGAGTGACCATCTATTAGTGTAATCAAGTCCTATCACCCACTTGGAGAGGTGCATGAGGTACAAACCACTTCATGATATTATTGAGGTACAAACCTCACAACGGGTTGATGGGTACAAACCCCCTACATGGTTGATAGATAGTTGTACCCTACCACCCGTGGTGACCAGAGTACAAACCCTCTGATAGTTTGATGGCTATGAAACCCCAAAACGGTTGATAGATCGTCGTACCCTACCACCCGTGATGACCAGAGTACAAACCCTCGATAGGTTATAAAGGTACGGACCCCTTCACATGGTCACAAGCCAACAATATATAGAATAATATCATTTATACATTCATCTCTCTCATCAACATCTAGTCATCATATCCATACATACATTTCATCATCATTAAATTTCGTCATCATTTTATTCTCATTTCATCATCATATAACAATCATAAACACTTATGCATTTCATCATCATTGAATCATCATTCATCATCATATCGTCATCATAGACACACATACATTTCATTATCCTTTAATCATTGTTCTTTCATCATATAGTTATTCAACTCATAAGACAAGCATTGAGCCCTCAACTCCTTAATAAGCCATAACCGAATATTTTATCAAATACGTAGAGGGTGTGTAGTGTTAATGTAAAACCATGCAATTCAAGAGTAAAATCATTCTAGTAAATTCAATGTAAAACCTTCAATAGATACTTGGTAACACCCTCAAGCAATATACACCAAAATGCTTCATCAAATCTTATAATAGATCTTTGATTCATAGCCCAAAACATGGTAAAATAGTCACAATTTCATGAACCTCAACATAGTGTGCAGTGATTTTCATAATAGATAAGACACATGAATAATTCAACTTGAAATCATACAATTTTTAGTAAAGAGAGAGCTTGGGTATCATGGGTGAAAGGAACCCATGAAAGAAACCCACATACCTTAGCTTTGGAGATGAACTTGATGAAGATTGGAGATGGAGACTTAAAGCTTAAGAGGAAATCCTTTTATTCGGAGAGGGTTTTTAGACTTGAGTTTAGGAGTAAAATATTTGGCTAAGTGTTTAGATAACTATTGGGGAATACTTAGAATGATATGAGGGTGAAAATGGCTAAATATAGGTATTTTCACGTTTGGAAACACTTAGGCCCAAGACTTAAAGCCTTGGACTGCAAGAAAAAATAACTGTGCAAAATTTACACAGGTCCACATCTGGTCCGCGATGTGGACCTACCGTGGAGGATAAATTTACACATGTCCGCGATAGAGGCGTATTGCAGTGCCATCACAGGGTGGACACTAGATAAGCAAAATTATGAAAATTGAAATTGCTAATCGTTTGCTCAAAAATTGGAGTTACACATATTTTCCACTCAAAATGACCCCCTGAAAAAGAATATGAAGTTGAATTTTTAATATCGCACACAGATTTGTGATATATGGCACTTTCGAGGGACATTTTCGGGCATTTTTAGGGGTGATTTCAATAACTCCCCTTTGAGAATATTCATCCTCGAATGTCAAAGAGACGCATATGAGAGACATAAACATGACAATTTCAGCCCACATAAGAATGCAATAATGCCCTTAAACATCATTTCAAAATCATATCATAAGTGTAAAATCATCATGAACTTAGTCAATTTAAACATGAACGTATGCAATGACATGAGGGATGAACTTAAGACTTGAGATCATATAAAGACTTAAAGCGATATCTTAGGCTTGAGTGGAGTGGAAAAGGTAAGGATATCGCTTTTGTATGTCCATTTCGGCCTCCTAAGTAGTACTTTCAACTTGTTGATTCCTCTAAAGGACCTTAACAGAAGCAACTTCTTTGTTTCTCAATCTATTCACTTGCCTATCAAAGATCTGAATTGGAACCTCTTCACAGGTCAAATTATCTTCAACAAACGGTCACAACATCAAGAGGTACAATAGCATTTGGATCACCTACATATTTCTTCAATATGGACATATAAAACACCGGATGAACTAAATCCATTTTCCTAGGCAATTCCAACTCATAAGCTACCTTGCCATCCCTTCTTATCACCCTATAAGGACACACATATCTTGGGCTCAACTTGCCCATCTTACCAAAATAGACCACACTCTTCATGGGTGACACCTTCAAGTAAACCTAATCACTAACTTGGAATTCAAGATCCCTTCTCCTCACATCGACATAGGACTTTTGGTGAATTTGGGTCATCTTCAACCATTCTCTAATCATCCTAACCTTTTGTAACACCCCAAACATTACATGTATTAGTCCTATGCACGTGAAACATGATATGGCTTTTCAAAGTAGCACTAATTTTTAAAAGTGCTTGAATCTCATGTTAGAGAATGATATGTGTGTCTAATGCTGATGGTCGAATGTAAATAAGTTTTAAATTAAATTGAGGAGATCATGATCCTAAACAAAGAGAGAGAATTGAGGTGCTTATAGAACTTAGAAAGTTAGAAGGTGAGTCACCAACTTGCTTAGCTTAAACTTGCTAGCTAGACAGAGACGAGACCCGACGTCGAATCCGTCCAAGTCTAATTATGAATAAAGTTCGTGTTAATGGTGTAG
>DF357813.1:0-21811 GCA_000787875.1 Solanum virginianum | reverse complement strand
GGAGAGTCTTTGAGAACACTTGTGGTTGAATTTGATCTTAACACTTGTGATTCTTATTGACATTGGATTTCTTGTTCTTAAATCTATTATCTAAGTATTTGATTATGTCTTCTCAATTCATAATTTTTACATCTACACATAGCATGAGTAGCTAAATCCAAAATGAGGGTTGTGGGAACGATAAAGAACTAACAAAGTAAAATCAGATAATTCAGAGTTCATGGAAGGTGTGTATGCATGTATTAATTAACTCTCTTTGTTTTGCATATTTTCTAGTGGTGGCCAACATTAGAATCTATCTGGTGTTACTGACTGGACCAAGGTAGTAATAAATAGAAAAAGAGATTAATTTAAAAGATTTGATTAATGCGTTCTCATCTAATCAACCAAACTGGTCCAAAAACTGGGGCAAATAGGTAACTCTCACCTTTGACCAAAGGGCTTAGTGAACTTAAATTATCGTCCTGCATGCTATACACTAGAAAAGAATTAGGTTATCTGGTGATACTCAATTGGGGAATCATGCAGAACACAATGTCATAGTTACTCTCCATTATTGACTTTTATCCTACGATAATTAGTTAGTTTACTTTTCTCATTGATTATTGTAACCCACCCACCCCCTTTGGGGAAGTAAGTTGGTTAATTACTCAAATTGCAAATTGGTGAATTTTCTTGAGTCTACGTATTCCCTGTGGGATCGACCCTAACCTTTGTTAGGTTCTATATCTTGACAGCGATCACTTTATCCTCTAAAAAGGAGGTGTAACATGGGCAACATCAATATTTTGGTGTCATTGCTGGGGAATACGGCTAGACTTAATGAATTTATTAGTAATTCGAGTGCCAATCCTTAGCTCCCTTAATTTACTTTTATTTGTTGTTGTTTTTGTTTCTTTTCATGGTGTAGGTGTAGTGCATGCCCAACATCTCAGAGACAAGGCAATATCTTAACTCCGTTTGATCCAAAGATCCATAGAACCTTAAGAAGAATGTCCCAAGACAATGCCAAGAATATGGCCAATGCAACTCTGAATAGAAATAATAATGAGAATGCTAGGAATGAGAACCCACCTCCTTTGGAGGTTATTCCATAGCCTTAGGATTTCAATGCCAATGCTTACCAATGGAATAGTATAGGTTGAATCCTATGGCTCTGGAGGTGACTGGAGCTATTGTGTTGCCACCACTACTGGCAGAAACAAAGTTCATATTCTTGAGTAGGATACTTCAGATGCTGCAAAACCATGGGCTATTTTTGGGCTTACCATCGGAGGATCCTCTTAGCCACCTACACAATGTGGCATTTTTCTGTAAGAGTGTGATGAGAACAGATAATCTGTCTATAGATGCTGTGGGACTTTGTGTCTTCCTATTATTTGTTACGAGAAATGTTAATTATGGTTATTTGAGCTCTCGCAAAGTTTAATTACCAGTTAGGCAGAATTACAAAAGGCCTTTTCAGAAAGGTACTTCCCTTGATTGAAGAAGCTCAAGTTGAAGGACTAGATTAACAACTTCGAGCAACTTCTTAGTGATTACATAAACACTACTTGGGAGCAGTTCACAAAATGTTTGACCATAAAATAGTTGATGATGCCTTCCTTGGTAGATATCTTCTGTTGTGCCTTGATGAGAATAATCAGGCATATGCTGACACTATCATGGGGGCCATGTTTCTAGATCAACCATTTGTGAGGACTGAAGAGCAAGTGGAAAGAGTGGTCAAGACAAATCGTGCATAGGGGCAGCGAGATAGGGCATCCATAAAGAGTTCATATGTTATCAGTGTGGGTCCAGATCAAGCCAGAATTAATGAAAAAATCATACTGCAGCTTGCTCAAATTCACACAGTTATGGAGGTGATGATGAAGCAGAGCCAAGAGAGAGTGAATGCAGTGGTTCATTAACCTCCACATTCACCCATGAACAAGGAGCCATACTATGATGAGGATGCATGTTTTGTTACTAATCAGACAGGGGGTTTTCGGACCAATGCCTAAGGCTCCAATCAGGACTACTGGTGCCAAGGTCAAGGAAAGTAAGGTCAAAACTTTGGTAGAGTTGGAGCTTACAGGGACAACTGTGGAGATTATTATGATAGGAACAGGAGTTCAATGCAGATTAGGGTCATAGAGAAGGCTTCAGAAATGGTCATTATGTGCCATCATACAACCGCAATGCAGGTGCAAGCAATTCCAGAATTGAGAAGATGTTTGACTACCTGTTAAAGAAAGCTAAGACACAGGATGAGACATTAAAGGGCATGAAATCCTAGATTTTAAGTATCAATTAGAAAATTGAGTCTCACTCTGTGGCTATCAAAGGCTAGAACAACAGTTTGGTCAAGTGTCGGCTCAGCTTAAGCAGCATAGAGGGGTACATTACCTAGCAATACAGTGAAAAACCGTTAAAATGATGGGTAGTGTATGGCGGTCACTACTGGGGTTGGAAAGAGCACTATTGATCCTCCCATACCAATTGATAAGGAAGATGATAGTGAAGAGATGATTGTATCAAAGGATGCGGATGAAGGAGATGATCATGGCAAGGATAGGGTAAGTGAAGCTGTTAATGCGCCACAAAGGTTGAAGCCCATTCCTAGGCCTCCTCCCCTCTTCCCTCAGAGAATTAAAAAGAGGGAAGAGGAAGGCAAATTCAAGCACTTTCTCTCCATGCTAAAGTAGCTCTCCATCAATATCCCTCTTATCGAGGCATTGGAGAAGATACCAGGGTATGGGAAGTACATGAAAGACTTTGTCACCAAAAAGCACACTGTGAGTTAGGAGCTTTCTTAAGAGCTTCAACATTGCAGTGTTATTACTACAACATCTTTGGTTCAGAAGCGAGAAGATCTGGGTGCTTTCACCATACCCTACACTATTGGAGATGTAGAGTTTGCAAGGGCACTATCTGATCTAGGTGCCAACATAAATCTAATACCCCTTGCAATCTACAAGAAGCTTGGATTGGGAGCCCTTACTCCAACTAGCATGCGGTTGTTGATGGCAGTTTGTATGGTGAAGAAGCATGTATGGATACTTTATGATGTGTTGATGAAAGTGGAAAAATTCTCATTCCCTGCAGACTTTGTGATCCTAGATTTGATGGCGAATCACATGGTGAAGAAGACTATGGGGATACTATATGATGTGCTAGACAAAGTTGAGAAGTTAATATTCCCTGCAGGCTTTATGATCCTAGATTGTGAAGTTGAGTTTGATGTCCCAATCATCTTGGGAAGACCATTCCTAGCCACTGGACAAGCATTAGTGGATATGGAAGCTGGTCAACTCAAGTTTAGATTAAATGACGAAGAAGGCATCTTCAATATTTGTTAGTCCATGAAGCATCCAGATGAGTTGAAGATAAGTCGGGTAACTGGCAAAGTCTAAGTAACCAATTTATCCAAGTTGTGCCACAATAATAAATCAGATACTACTTAGGAGGCAACCCAAGGCTTTAGATGTAATAGCATAGTTAGAGGTTTATTTTCAGTTTTTGGATTCATCGGTAGTTTATTTTCTTGGGTTTTGATTGTAATTTTGGACATTTGGTTGGTTGCATATAGGGTAACAGTATATTTTATGAATATTATACAGGTACAGGGACTAAGTCAACTAGTTTGGCTCAGAAGAGTATCAAGTTAAGTCACTACGACTGGGTTACGGGCCATAAAACACTTTATGACCCATATCTCGTAGAGATTTCCAGTAAGCAAAACAATATGCTCTCCAGTCCATGAGCCAATTTTATGATTCGTAGATCGAATGATGAGTTGTGAATGGAGATCATGGACCCTAGGTAAGTTTTTTGAACATTTGCTAAGTGTTGGAGTCTCTACGACCAAATCCACGAGACGTAAATCACTTTATGGCTTGTTCATTGGTCCATGAAAAACCTGGTCTTGAAAGTAGGGTTTGGATATTCTATGAAACCATCATTTATGAGCCATAAAACCCTTTATAGTCATAATCAAGGTTTTGTAAAGTTCAGGCCCATTAACCTTTTGTTGACCCGGTCAATATATAAATAGAGGGGTGAAATTATTTTGACCCCATATTTGACCTAATTTACAAAACTTATCCAACCTACCCAATACCCTCATATTTCTGATCACCTCCGGCCATCGGCATCCTTTTTCTAGCAAAACTTTTTTGCACCCTAGGGTTTTGTAACTACTCACCCCTCTAATCTTCTTCAAGTTAAATCTAAACTCTTGGTGAGTTCTCGATTTAATTAAAAACCTTAATTTTCCTAATTTTTTATTATTGATTTGGAAATTATATGGAGGATGGTGTTTAGACATAAAATCCATGCTTGAAACTAGTTTGTGATTAGTTAAAATTGGGGTGCCCATGTTTGAATTACTGACTGAGTCTGGAATTGGGTACTTTGGCCTTGTGTGAATGTTAATTGTTTGCCTATTGAGTCACTCACCCTATGAGATTGAATGATTGTATTTGTGGATTGGTGCGTGATGACTAGGTACATGATCTTGTTTGAATCAATTAGAAGTGGTCGAGATCATAGGATAATTCATGATTAATCACTTTCGATGGGGTGTATGTGTATAGTACATGTTGAGGATGAAGGTTGTGATGTGCAAATTATTTGGGTGCATGTATTATGTTAGGTAACGGAGTTTTCTGGTCCACAAGTGGCTTTTATGGCCCTTGGATCATTCCACAAGCCGTAATTGTCCATCATGCAAAATTCTAGAAACTTAATGTTTTTGAATGTCTATCGGACAAGATCTTCAACGAGTAATTGATCATTTTATGGCTCATAGATAGGTCTCGTAGATCCTTGGCTGAAATTAATTACTGACTAAAAATATCTACAACCCAATCTATGACTCGTAAACCACTTTACGAGTCATACCTGGTCTCATAGACTTTTCCAGTAATAAAAATTATTCGGATGATTTGTTGATGAAGGCTCTTTATGGCTCGTAGTATCCACTACAGCTCGTAAAGATACCTTCGTAAAGTCCATCTGCAACTCAACTCAGATAATTTTTTGCATTCTAATTTTGATTTGTAGGGCTAACCAGGGTGCAATAAAGTTTATATTTCAGGTACTATAGCTCCTAAAGAAAAATGCAATAAGATCTGGGCCATGCAAAGGAGGCTCAGGGATAAGCCTTCAGAGGATGAGCAGGCCACTCAGCTGAATGGCTCACTAGAGGTACTGGACATCAGCCCAGATCTAGAGGTGGATAGACTACAGATCAGGACAGCTATTAGAGTTGGGCGTACTCAGGCTCTTATTGCTAGCACTTCCCAGTCTGAGGAGGGAGGCAACAATGAGAGTGATTCACCACAGATGACTTTTTCAAGAGAAGATTCTAGCTCTAAGGGAGGTTTTGAGGACAAATTAGAGGCAGAGTCCTCTGCTGCACATCAATCATCATCATCTACACTGGATGCTCTTACTAGACGATGGTGCATCGAGGGCATGCAAGACATATACGTGGATGGCACACAGCCAAAAGAGGGGGGCAAGCCAAGCCGCTCCATTTAAGAGGAGCCTAGACTCATCGCCGACAGACTCGACTGTATCCCTAGTGTCTAGGACATAATGATCAGATACGGGTTGAGTAGCCAATCAAAACTCGTGGACGATACTCCCCGATAATGGTGAGCGAGTTATATGCCTCCTACACAGCCACTATCCAGCTTACTCTTCCCAAGAGGATGAAGCCCCTCACTCAACCCATACTATCCGAGATGAGAGTGAGGGGCCGACAGGTGGATATATTAAAGCCCACCATCTTTCGTATATTATTTGGCCTTGAGTTTCCTACCCCTAGATCCATAATAGAGTTCGACTACATAGTGGAGCAGATGAGGGACCCACTTGTGATAAAAGATCCAAAGAGGAAAGCTACTTTGATGAGATAGGTGGTTGGGTACATTACTGAACTGGGTCTGAAACTTGCTTGGGTCACCACCCATTCGAAGTCTATCATCAATTCTTCATGCAGTTTCCCTGGGCGATTATTTCTTCATGCATCCGACTAACACTTGCTGATAATACTCTGACACCAAAGCATGCGATTTTGGTTGCCAGCATCTTAGCTAGTTATGAGATTGACTGGGACCGCCTCATTGCTGAACAGATTTATAAGGCCGCATTAAAAAGATCCACCTCGATTCTGTTCCCACACTTGATTTATAGGCTCTCTCTAGAGTCGAGGGTGGAGATACTACATCAGCTAGACCAGATGATTGAGGCTTAGCAAACATTATGTCCCAGCCTGATCAAGGTTAAAGAGAACCCGGTGGCACTCCAGTTAACACAGCCTCCACTTATGCCTGAGATGTTCGCCCTAGCACCACCACCTGAGGGTTCTATAACTGCCATCACTACTACGGTTGCTGCCACTGAGGAGTGGCCTTCGTAACCCCAGGCAGTTGAGAAGATGGGGCCCACTATTGATGTTCCTGTACCACAGGCCACTAGTTTACAACCTACTACCACGGACATGATCTATGTGTTTGTCGTATCTATATAGGCCTTGGCACAGAGGTTATCACATGCAGAGTCGCACTTGACTCCTTGTTCATCATATTAGGCCATGGGTCCGCCAGGTGATAACAGACTTATAGGGTCGAAATCAGGCATCCAGGACTATATTTCTATTGTAAATGCCCACATTGACACCTTCGAGGACAGGGTACAGTGGAGATTGGGCAAGGCTCGGCCTTCAGACTTGCCAGCTATGAAGATAGAGATCTAACAGATTCGAACTGACTTGATAGCAGAACTAGTGGCACCGGTTGCACTACCATTAATGATACCTTTGATGCCGATGGTTGATTTGTTTGTTCCAGAGGGGCCCATCCAGTCTTTCTCTTGGGAAGAGACTCTATACGAATGATGAGCCAGATGAGTGAGGCGTATGCATGAAGCTCACAGAGAAGGAGGAGCTTGAGCTTTCCTTTAAGAGATTAAGACAGAATGAAGAGATGAGACGAGCTCATGAGATAGAGCAGGTGAGAGGTGTTGCCCCCTCCGAATAGAGTACCACTTTTGAGCAAACCACCCCGTCGGAGAAGGGTGGCAAGACTCAGCCGCACACTGGCGCTTAGGCGCCCAGGTATGTTTTTGACCCCTTATGTTCTATTTTGTTTTGATTTTATGCATTGGGCACAATGCACATCTTTTACGATGGGGTGTGGGTAGTTAGGGGCCTCAGTGAAGTATGAGTAGCTTGAGTCCATAACTACCCTAATTTTTTATCCTAGGGTTTTCTTGCCTGTGTTCTTTTTCCCTGTGGATATTTACTTTCTGTTGAACCAGCACATTTAAGATGTTTAGATAATATTTTTAGCATAGAGTACCAACACTTATGGCATATAGCATATTTTTGTGTTTTGTTTGAAAAATGATACCCACCAAAAATTTTGAGTAAGTTGTTAGATAGTAACCATTCATATTTAGGTATGTGATAATATTTGTTCAAATAAGTTAGGGTGCATTGAGATAAAAAGCGTGATTTGTGAGTCTTTTGATTGATAATGCATGTAGTTCCATGTGGGTGTGAGCATAATTTGATAAATTCATGTGTTTTGCGCTAATTCAGAACTTGCCCTATTACTTTAAGTCTGATTGTATGTTAATTGGAGTAGGAAAGGATCTTAAGTCATTGTTCTTAAATAGTCCACTTTAGCCTAAAATGACCAAATGATGATATAATCCCTTGTTCCTAATGTTTGAGCCTAACATGTACCTATTATTTCTACACTGGATGCTCTTACTAGACGATGGTAAATGATGATATAATCCCTTGTTCCTAATGTTTGAGCCTAACATGTACCTATTATTTAAAAACACCTAATTAACCTAGCCTTGTTAGTTGTAAAATTCTAAAATTGGTCCTGGTCTTTCCTTGAACATTGCATACCTTGACTAAGGCAAAAAGCCAACGTTGAGGTGGCTATAAAAAGTGGCCCTACTTCAAAGGATGGATATTGTGCACCTCAACACAGGCCAAAAGCCTAAGTTGAGGGTGGCTGGTGTAATGGTGAAACACAAAAATAATGGGGTAAGTTAGGAATATGGAGAAAAAGAAAAAGCATGTCCTGGGTGCAAGAAAAATAAGTGATGCCTTAGATGTTAGCTAAAAAGCAAAATGAAGTATAAAAACAAGGCAAAAAGCTTTTAAAAAAATGAAAAGAAAGCACCCAGAAAATCTTGAATTAGGAAAAAGGGAGAATAAGGAGAAAATAACAGAGTTGGTGGGGAAAAAGTATAGGAAAACACAGTTTCAAGGAGGGCCTTTAGTCACTATTATCCCATGATATCATACCAGAGCCCTCTGAGCCTATATTACAAGCCTAGAAAGTCCTAAAGTGATCCTGAACCAGTTAGTTAAAGTTCTGAGTCATGAGTATAGAGGAAAGCCTATAGTATCAGACATTATGCATGTATATCTGTTGTGAGAGTAAGTGATTTTATACAGTTCCAATGCTAAAGAAGAAAACATCATTGAGTGTCATATATGGGACTTCTTTTTGTGAGGGCACTTGCATTGCATTGTTAGCACTAGACTTGTTCAGTGATTGTGAACTATGGAGAAAACCTTACTTGTCATAGTTGTGTTATCATATGCACAAGTTGTATTGGTTTGCTAAATAGCTATCTGATCTTATTTTGAAAAGTTGTTGTAGTGTCTGAGTCGGAGATATATGTGATGTATGCCATTGAGTTGAGGTCTGTGTGTTACTATATTGTCTATATAGATTGAGTACATCATTTGAGGACAAGTAACAATTTCAAGTTGAGGGTGCTGATGTGCTGCAAAAATATAACAGTTTTGATGCATAAAACTTGGAATTTTATCTGTTCTCAATGTGATGTTAGTCAGTTTTATGTGTGTTTTTGCTTAAGTGTGCAGGATTACAGGTTGTCCATGATTTTGGGGAAAGTTACAAGAAGTTTTTGCAGATTTGTTGTTATAAGAGACCCTCCACAGGTCGTAGACTATTTTACTGGCAATAGGGAGGTTTCGTGTAGATTTCCAGTGAGGATTGATTTTTGATTTCTAAAGTTCATTTGATGACCATGCAGACGAGTCGTAGAAGAGAATTCGTGCCATAAGGATCAGAGAAGTGGACTTGCAAGAATGACATCAGAGGAAACCTCCTTTACGGGCCATAAACTACTTTAAGAATCTAGGGGGTGTTGTTGAGTTGAAGTCCCAAATTTCAGTAGCTGAGTACGAGGCCCCAATTTAGGGTCGTAAACTTTAATACGGGTCATAAAGAGCTTTCATATAGCGTGCCAACCAGTTCTCCTATTTTGTTTAGGATTTGAATTTAATTATTATAAATAGGTCTTTTAGGTTATTTTTCATAAGTTATCGCTGAGTACTCAGAGAACTCAATATTTTGAGAGAAAAAATTGTAAGAGAGTCTTTGAGAACACTTGTGGTTGAATTTGATCTTAAAGCTTGTGATTCTTGTTGACATTTGATTGTTTGTTCTTAAATCTATTGTTTATATCTTCTCAATTCATAATTTCTGCATCTACGCATAACATGAGTAGCTAAATCTACAACTAGGGTTATGGGAACCATGAAGAACTAACAAAGTAAAACTAGATAATTCATAATTCTTGGAAGGTGTGTATGCATGTATTAATTAACTCTCTTCATTTTGTATGTTTTCTAGTGGTGGCTCACATTAGAACCTGCCTAGTATTACTGACTGGACCAAGGTAGTAATGAATAGGAAAAGAGATTAATTAATAGGATTTGATTGATGTGTTCTCGTCTAATCAACCAAACATGGTTAGGTCCTTTATCTTGATAACGACCACTTTTTCCTCTCAAAAGGAGGTGTAACTTGGGTGACATTACCCCCTATGCACGATTAGTCTTGACCACTTTCTCCATCCATTTTACTATCCTTGCGAATGGCTGATCTAAGAACATGCCCCTAGTAGTGTCAGCACAAGCCTGACTGTTCTTATCAAGGGAATGGTAGAAGATCTCCACTAAGGTATAATCAACTATCTTGTGGTCTAGGACACTTCTCAAGCATATGGTGAACCGCTCCTATGTAGTACTAATTGATTCACCAAGAAGTTGCCCAAAGTTGTTGATCTGGTCTTTTAACTTGAGTTTCTTCTATCTAGGGAAGTACCTCTCTAAAAAGACCTTCTGCAAGTCTACCTAACTAGTGATTGAACTCTGCGGGAGCTCAAATAGATAAAATGTAGCATTGCTAGTAAGTTACAATGGGAAGATATGAAGTCCCACAACATCCATAGACACATTTTGTGTTCCCATCACACTCTTACAGATGAATGCAATATTATGTAGATGGCTATGAGGATCCTCCAATGGTAAGCCTGCTAATAGCCCATAGTTCTGCAGCATCTGAAGCAATCCACTCAAAACTGTGAACTTTGTATTTACCGATAATAGTGGTAACACAATAGCTCCAGCCACCTCCATAGCCATAGGATTTAGCCTGTTTTGATTCCACTTGTAAGAATTGGCATTAAAATCTTATGGTTGTAGAGCAATGTCCTCAAGAGGAGGTGGGTTCTTCTGATCAGCATTTTCATTCTTGTTCCTATTCAAAGCTATATTGGCCACATTGTAGGAATTATTTTAGCCCATTCTCCTCAACTTTCTGTGGATCTCTGGGTCAAATAGAGTCAAGGGTCTACCTCGACTTCGTGTATTAGGCATACACTACACTTACACCCTGCAAAGAAAACAAAAACAACAAAAAACATAAAATGTGGGAAATAAGGATTAACACCCAAATCACTATGAATTAAATAAGTCTAACCGTATTCCCCAGCAATGGCACCAAAATCTTGATGTCGCCCAAGTTACACCTTCTTTTTGAAGATAAAGTGGTCATTGTCAAGAAATAGAACCTAACCAAAGTTAGGGTCAAACCCAAGGGAATATGTAGACTCAAGCGAATTTAATTATCACAATTTGAGTAATTAACTGACTTACTTCCCCAAATGAGGGATTTTTCCAATAATCAATGGAAAATAAACCTAACCAACACAAGTGTGAAATCAATATGGAGAGAAACTAGGGTATTGTGCTCCCCATGATTCCCTAACATAGTATCACCAGATAACCTAATTCTCTTCTAGTGTGTAGCATGCAGGACGGTAGGTTAAGTTTACCATGCCCTTTGGTAAAAGATGAGAGATAAATTTCTCTATGCGACTTGGCCAATCTCCATAGTATGCATTACTAACCCTTACCTATTAGTCCCAGTACAACCTCCCCTTGGTCTTGTTTGGTTGACTAGATGAGAACACATCAATCAAATCCTATTAATTAATCCCTTTTCCTATTCATTACTACCTTGGTCTAGTTAGTAACACTAGGCGGGTTCTAATGTTGGCCACCACTAGAAAACATGCAAAATGAAGAGAGAATTAATACATGCATGCGCATTTCCAGGAATTATGACTTATTCAATTTTACCTTGTTAGATCTTCATGGTCTCCACAACCCTAGCTATGGATTTAGCTACTCATACTTTGTGTAGATGCTAGACTTATGAATTGGAATAACATAATAGAGTACATACAAAATTGAATTAAGAACAAGCAAATCCAACCTCAAAAAGAATCATAAGATTAAAGATGAAATCAAAGTACAAGTATTCTCAATACTTTCCAATGTAATCTCACTTTTTTTTCTCTAGTTATTGAGTTTTTGGTGTACTATGCGAAAACTAATGAAAAATAACCTAAAAACCTACTTATAATATTTAAAATATATATCCTAAACAAAATAGGATTGCTGGGTTGGCACGCCTCACGAAGTGGTTTATGGGTCGTATTGCATTCAATAGTCCATAATCGGTATCTTGTATAGTGCAACTGGAATTCTAGATTTCAAATCTATGATAACCCCTCTATGACCCGTAAAGTGGTTTACGACCCGTAGGGGGTTTCATCTGATGAATATTCCAAAAGTCCTAATCTCTGATCCTTAGGGCATGAACCATGTTATATAACTCGTAAATCATTTCATAACTCATTTGTATGTTCATAGAATAAACTTCAGAAAATCATCTCCTTACTGGATTTATCCACAAAACTACTTCATGACCCATAGAATGATCTATGGCCCATAAAGGGTCTCGTACTGCATAAAAAATTTGCAACTTCTATATTTCTTCCCAAAATCAAGGCCAACCTTGGAATCCTGCAAATATAACACAAACACATAAAATCAATTAACATCACATAGAGAACACATAAAACTCCACATTTTAAGAATCAAAAGTGTTGTATTTTGATAGCATATCAGGTAGACTAGCCCAAGATATAGAGACTCCTACTTGGAAGTAGAAAGAAATCAACATAGATTTTTTGGTTGGGTTACCAAGGACTAGGAAGCTCTTTGATTCTATTTGGGTTATTGCTGATAGAATAATGAAGTCAGCTCACTTTCTACCAGTTAAGACAACTTATGGTGCCGAAGATTATGTCAAGTTGTATATTCATGAGTTAGTTAAATTGCACAGAGTCCCATTGGCCATTATTTTAGTTTGTGGTGCTCAATTTACTTTGAACTTTTAGAGGTCCTTTCAAAAGGGCCTTGGTACTAAAGTAAAGCTTAGCACGGTACTCCATCCACAAATGGATGGTAAATAAAGAGAACTACTCAAACTCTTAAGGATATGCTTAGAGCTTGTGTCGTAGAGTTTAAAGGTAGTTAGGATAAACATCTTCCACTTCTTGAGTTTGCTTATAACAATAGGAATGGCTCCCTTAGAAGCTCTATAAGGAAGGTGTTGTAGATTCCAGTTAGATGGTTTCAAATGGGAAAGATAGCTTTATTAGGTTTGAATTTTATTATGGAAGCTTTATCGAAGGTGATAATGATAAAGGAAAGATTGAGGACAGCCAAAAGTCGGCAAAAGTCTTATACCAATGCTAGGAGGAGAGATCTTGAATTTGGAGTTGATGATTTGGTACATTTAAAGGTTTCACCAATAAAAGGTGTAGTCCACTTTGGCAAGAAGGGCAAGTTAAGCCCTAGGCATATAGGGCCTTACCAGATGTTGAGACGTGTTGGTAAAGTTGCATACGAACTGGAGTTGCGTATGGAAATGAGCATGATTCATCTAGTTTTCTATGTCTCCATGTTGAGGAAGTGTGTGGGGACCCTAGTTCTATTGTGTTTTTGGAGGTGGTAAATGTTGAGGAGAATGTGTCTTATAAGGAAGTTCTGGTAGAAATCTTGGATAGACAAGTGAAAAGATTGAGAAACAAAGATGTTGCATCCGTCAAGGTCATTTGGAGGATCCAACAAGCGAAGAGTGCTACCTGGAAGCCATAGCCGATATGAAAAAGTCATACCCTTATCTTTTGCATTCTAATCAAGCTTGAGGTACCATGATCTTTCCTACTTGAGAGTCTCCCTATTCTAGCATGTCATCTATGCATAAGTATGTGATTTTAAGGTTGAATTGTAAATGTTATTTGAAGTATGATTTGAACATTTTCATGATAATATGTTGCATTTTGCATACAATGCATTACTCTATTTCTTAGAGCTTACCTTTAGCACATTTGGGGATGAATGTTCCCAAGAGGGAGATATTGTAAGGCCCATAGGTTGGAGGGTGTAGAAGAGCCTAAGAAATGAGTTCTAAAAATTTTCAGAGAATCAGTGGTTCCTAAGAAGCCTTCTAAAAGCCGTAAAATTTTGCATGAATCGTATCTCCTGCTCGTGGAATGATGGCCAACTTGATAAAATTTGGGATTTTTTGGGATTTAATATACGACTTTTTAGATAGCCCATGAAATGACTTACGAGTCATAAGTCTAGTCATAGAATGTGAATTAGAGAAAAGTTTCTGAAAGTCTACAATCTCATTAGACGAGACCGTTACCTACATCCCATAGAATAGACCTTGGCCTATAAACGAGGTCTCGTGATCTTGTTTGGCAGGATTTTTAAAGGGGTAAATTAAATATTTACTATTATCCTACTACTATCCTACATCATTTAAGGCCCCAAAGGATCCCTTATCAGCCCTTTTCAACCCTAATTCACCTTATTCCTCCTCACTCAAAATACTCTAAGTCTTAAAACACTCTCAAGCTCTCATAAGGCATTCAAGTGTGAGGTGCAAGCTAGGGTTTTGAGTTTTCCATTTCCAAATTAGACTTCTTCTACTAAAATCGCATCAAGATTAGTGGGTTTTGATTGTGGAGACCATTCCTCCATAAGCTCAACCATTCTTCTTCTATTTTGTGATTTCCCAAGTTCTGGTATTACATGGTGATCTTATGAATCCTTTTATATAATGATAATAAGAAGTATTTTATGATGATATACTTTTGTATATAATTAAGCATTGAAAATCCATGTGAAATTTATGAATTTTTATGAGGGTTTGATGATGCGCTAGTTAAGCTTTACTATGATTTTGGTGGGTTATTTTAAATAATGTTCAAGTGAATAGTTTTACTCCTCGCATGTCATATACTCTTAATTTGCATGGTTTATAGATTATATACATGATCCCACCATGATTTGAATAAAGATATATTCTAAGCTTTTATGAGTGTGAAGGCCTTAGGGCAACAACAACAACAACAACAACATACCCAGTAGAATCTCACAAGTGGGGTCTGTGGCATATCATGTCTGATCACCTTCCCCCAATATTTCTTCGGTCTGCCTCTACCCCTCTGTGTAGCTCCTATAACCAACCTCTCGCACCTCCTAACAGGGGCATCGGTACTCCTTCTCTGTACATGTCCAAACCATTGCAGTCTCGCTTTCCTCATTTTATCAGCAACCGGAGCTATCTCAAGCTTTTCCCGAATGATCTCGTTTCTAACCTTGTCGCACCTGGTGTGTCCACACATCCATCTCAACATCTTCATCTTAGCAACATGCATCTTTTGGACATGTGCCTTTTTGATTAGCCAACACTCCACCCCATATAGCAAAGATGGTCTAACCACCACTCTATAGAACTTACCTTTGAGTTTGGGGGTATCTTTTTATCGCACAATACTCCAGATACAAGCCTCCATTTAGTCCAAGATGCTCCAATACAATGTGTGACATCGTCGTCAATATACTTCTTATCGCACAATACTCCAGATGCAAGCCTCCATTTAGTCCAAGCTACTTCAATATGATATGTGACATCGTTATCAATATTTCCACTACTCTGGATGATGAACCCCAGATATTTAAAGTTTTCCCTCTTGGGGATAGGTTGAGTGGCAAGCTTTACATCAAAGTTTGCTTTGTCCCTCATAACACTGAATTTGCACTCCACGTATTCTGTTTTGGTCCTGCTCAATTTGAACCCTTTGGACTCCAAGGCATGTCTCCAAGCCTTCAACCTATCATTAACTTTAGTTTGAGTCTCATCAATCAATACTATGTCATCTACAAATAGCATACACCAAGGTACCTCCTCTTGGATAGGAAGGCCTTAGGGCAAGTTATGTGAAATCATAAGTGATATAACTTAAAGTGCTATTATGCATGTTATGAAATGTGAAAGTTATAAAAGTTATAAAGCCCTATGTTGATGTTAAGAAGCTTTGGTTTTGATGAGCTACTCTATGAAAATATTATGATACTATAATGTTTTGCATATCTTGGCTATAAGTATGATTTGAGTATTCCTTGGGATTGTGACCTAGCAGCGAGCAAACCTTCGTAGACCAAGTACCATAGGTTTATTAATTAGCTAATGGCTTTATATAGCTTAGGTTACATGATTGACCAAGTAGTGTGGTGTTCCCGTACGGCACATGTAAATTAAATACCAAAAAGGATAAAGTTCCTGTAAGGTTAATATTATGTGTATACTAAAATGGATAGAGTTCTCGTAAGGTGATTATGAAGCACTTTCTGAAACAGAGGAGTTCTCATAAGGTGAGTGTTTTATTTACCCTAGCAAAGCAGACCACTCCTGGTCTGGTGTGAAGTGAACATTGGGATTTCAAGTAGCAGCTCGCTTGGTCTTACATGTTGATCATGGTCCCTTCCTATATATGTATGTTATGTTATATGACTTGATGGTTCTTCATGCATATTTGACCATGGCACTGAGCATGCACAGCATATTGACCTTACATCCATTGATTATGATTATACATATTGATTAATTATGGCTTATGTTCTTTGTTACATTTACACCCCATATACTTAGTACATTCCATGTACTAACGCATACTTTTTGGTTACATGATCTAACCATGTAAGGATCCGAGCACCTATCCACCCTCCTCCTCCACGTGGCTAGACAATTCGGTTGAAGACCACTTTTGGTAAGTCCTCCACATTCGGGGACAATAGTTATTTCCTTTCGTGCTTATTAAAGACTTACCTATTTATGGATATTTAATCTTTTGAGGGTGAGTGCAAAAGATGTCTTGGCCCCCGTCCTATTCGGATTAGAGGTGTTGTTGAATATTTCAATGTTTGGTTATGTATGATTATGAGCTTGACTCTTATGCTTTAGTATTATGAAAGATTTCCCTTAGTCCCTCATTCCCTCTGTGTTAAATGTTTGTTTTATGGATGAGATCGAAGTCCTAAGTCTCTAATTTCCCCCATAGCATGATTCATTGTTACTCATTCCTTAGATTTATTTGCTATGTGATTTATGTTTATCCTCTTCCCTACAACATTCCCATAGTGTGAGTCCAGAGCTTCGTTTTTCTTAGAAATTTTGTGCTACGTGTTTATTGCTCATGTATGCTTTTGCAAAATCAAGGATGTGCTATATATACTTAAGAGGCTTGTTTGGGACCCCCTTTGGGCTCCCATTCGCTGTGTCACATCTAGGCCCTTGGCTTGGGCCGTGACAACCTTTTTTGATAAGAAATGTCATCTGATTTTTGGGTTATTTCTTGGTGTTCTAAGCCTTGTTTTGAGCTCAATTTTTTGCTATAGACTTAGGATGACATAATAATCATTTTACATAAATTGGTTTTGTATTTCGAGTGTGGGGCCCATTTTTCCTCATTTTAGTCATAATTGATGTAATTTCACCCATTCTTGATATTTTATAGCCAAATCATCATAATGACTGTGTGATTCATGTTTTGACAGTTGAACGGTGTTTGGAGACTATCAAGAAGGGGAAAGCTTAAGCGGACTGATTTGAAGCACGAGGGACTGCCTTTTAGGTAGGCTAGGCTTCTTTAACCCTTAAACTGAGTTGAAAGGTATGACTATCTGGCCGAGATGTATGACATATGAGTTGATTCTTGTTGGGTATGTGGTGTATATGGCTGATTTTATAGGTTTATGTGTGTGATATGTGCTGACCTGAAAGGGCAACTATTATATTGATGGTTGCATTAGTTGTAGCTACTCTATTAGCTGAGTTTTGGTGTTGTTAGACTACGAGAGAGCATGGTAAGGGCTGGATTAGGTTGACAATATGTGACAAGTAGATATACTTCTCTTGATTCTTGTCTGTATGTAGGTGTGGCCTGAGGCTACTGAGGTATGATAGCTTGTGAGACTATTGTACACTGCATATTGGACTAATTATGATGTATGTGTGCATGAGTATATGTGTCTGTATATATATATGTTTTTGAAGACCTTGTTTGTCCTTGATCTCCCCGATACGACTATCATTTTCTATATTTAGTTGGAGCACTTATGGCTGCCCAGACTGTGGTATAATCGTATGGTTAGATGTGATTTTATGCTCCTCTGTGACATATATGCTATTTTATACAGTTGTTATCCATTATGCACTTATTATACTAGTTGGTAATTGGGACAACATGTTATACTCTAGGAACTATCAGGATCGAGATCCTGATTGAGCCTTGTGACCTCTACTATGGGACACAATACCACTAAACCAATCACGGGCTAGAAAGGAATATGACCCTGTTAGATAGATGTAGGTTATATCCTAAGAGCTTCCTTGGGTTATCTGTGATTAAGAGATTGTCTATATAAATTAGTCCATATGACTGGTACCTTGTTTAGAGATGGGCACATTAGCAGTGGACCGACACATAGTTTCCTTAGGTGGTATCATTTTTGTTAGCTGGCCATTATACAATTTTGGATAGGTGACACACCTCTGACTATCCATACTCTATGGGCCTGAGCTTAGGCTTAAGTTGACACTTCCCTAGAGTTGTTGTTCATAGAGACATAGGGTTACATATAGACACTACGCGCCTTAGAAGTGGCTTACTGGATCGGGTGTCACGTACCGACATGATATACATTTCTGGATTGAGTGTCATGTTCTGACACCGGACCAGATTTGACTGCCACGAGCCTATACGGGATTATACTATTCTACAGGGGCTCCATTTGATAACCATTTAACACCTTAATTGTGAGTGGGTGTATCCTCTGAGCTTGTGGGGTCTTATGTGGCATACATGCATAGATGTTAGGGCCTTACACATATACAGTCCTACCCCTCGACTACGTGATACTGAGTTTTCGGGTTTCGCTGTGTTCTATCAGCTGAGGTGTGATATGTTAGCCGAATTCTGATTTGCTAGTTTTGCTACAGTTCTCTCCATATTTATGCATTATGTATTTATCATATTTTACTCAATCGATTGATAATGCCTACCAGGTGTCTATTATCGGTACTCACCCATATTCTTCTACATCTACTCATGGTGCAGGTTCAGGCATGACTCATGTCCATTGACTTAGGGGCTTATTGACACTTCAGCAGACCTTGGTTAGCATCAGCAGCTTCAGATCTTTTACAGTCTCCTTTTGCCCTTGGACCGTCTTTTATATTCAAACATTGGCCTTGTACATTATATTTGGCTTATATATGTAGGAGCTTATTTTGGTTATAGGTATGGTTATGTATATTTTTATTTCTGAGTCTATAATAGCTCTTTACAGATGACTCCAAGGTCTTGGGATAGGTTGTGGTTGGCTTGGTTTGTATGTTAGTTGTTATCGTTATACTTAGCTAGTAGGACAAGTACCATGGATATTGGGTTAGTTTGCCTGTAGGTGGGATCTAACAAACTCTACCACGACCAGAAAGGTTGGGTCGTGATAGGTGGGTTGGGGTGGCGGAGGGAGCGGTGCAGCAGGGTGGAGAAATAGGGGCAGTCGCTAGTTTTTGTAGAGAGAGAGGAGTAAGGGAAATGGGAAAAAATACGTTATTGGGGAACATATTAATATAGGGGCGACGGATAGCATCCCTAAGTCCTCCGCCCCTTTTAAATAATTTATAAATATTTTTTATACAATTTATTTTAATTTTTTTAAATAGCGACGGACTGTGCGAAGCTATCCGTCGCTTCTTACAAAAAATTAAAAATAAATGAATAATAACTTTGGCACAAAATTCCACCAAAAAAGTTATGGATATATTGTAAGTGTCCGTCGCTTTTGGATCTTAAAATAAGAAAATATATTTAATAATGAAAGTGACAGACAGTGTCCCTTTGTCTAGAGCTTTTTCCTAGCGACATTGTCTATAGCTTTCCATACCATGATTTTCTCCACTATTTTTAGTAGTAGTATCGGCTTTACAATGATCTAAATGTATCCATGTCTTGCAGTTAATTAGGATCGAACATTCGTGAATTTGTCAGGTTGGATCTGATAAATCAGTGTTGGTTTTCTTCTTTTATTGTATGTTGAATTGAACGGATCCAACAGTCAAGTCTATTTTGTTGTGGTTACCTTATCACGTCTTAGATAATCTTAAGCCTTGTCGTAATATGCTGGAAAGTGAAAAGGGTTACTACTCATATTATGAGATTCAATGTATACCTCTTTCACCTTTTTATTAGTTCTATCTTGTGTAGGTCCACTATTTAGTAGCTGATTTGGCTTAGTTGTTTAAATATCAGTCTTTTACTCTCAATATAGTTTTATTTCCTTTCAATGAAAATAGATTTTTTTTCTCTATTTATTTTTATTTCAAGATGATCTGAATAAATGTATGTTAAGTGTCGTGGTGCTATTCTAAATCAGTTTCATAGCTTTGATGTAGTCTAATCTCGTTTTAAAAGCTAGTTAAATCTCTATTTTGTTTGTTTGATTCCATGTATCTAATGGCAACATGTGCCCTCCTTTAGTACTTTCTGGTGCAAAATTTAATATACTCTTCTGTTAAGAAATGTTAAGGATGCATCTTTTCCTTTAAAAATTACATTTCTTTGGTAATTAAAAAAGAAATAGTTAAAGGTTAACAAATTGTGAAGTTTTTCTTATTGTTTACTTGCATGTGTTCTAGGCATTTGTTATTGTATTAGCTAATTGTGGTTTTTATTTATCTTGTATAATGTGTTTTCTTGCGGCCACTTGAAAAAGATGTTGCATACATTGGCATTTCTTTAAGGGAGTTCAAAATTTTAAAAAGTAAACATACAAACTAATCGAAGGAGGTTCAACATATATTATATGTACATTAAAAATTATTTTTACTATGTAAAAATAATATAATTATTTTCATCACAAGGGGTTCGGCGAACCCCTGAGTACCATGTCGCTCAACCACTCCTCGCATATACTAATTTGCTTTATTTTCTTGTCGTGAAACCTATCCAATTCCATTTTGGACTCACGTCTTCCTGCATTTTTCTTGTTGAGTTGAATCCCAACAATAGTTTCGAGTCAACCCCATCATTTATTCACGAATTGGAGATTCATATACATGATATGGAGTTCTGAAAGGAAGGCTAGTACAGATTTGCGGAAGCTAATAATATACAGCTGATCTACAAAGAGAAGAAATGGGCCAGGAGGCCCAAAAATGTGGCAACAACCCAATTCGCTGGGCAGTGAGGATTTGGGCCTAGAATAGTCTAAATGCATTCCTTCCTTTTTTTTTAGAAAAATTTTATAAATGATATATTGTTTAGTCATAATTCTCATTTTTTTTTTGACTCATTCAAAAATTATAAAAAATTTCAACTTTTCCTGCGTCCATTGATACTTGAAATTAGCGAATGATACCTCTATCAGATTTTGAATCTTTTATGTTAATTAAGGAAAAAATTTGATAATTAAGTGGTGATCCCTTAATTAATACTGAAACGTTATAGATGTTTAAATCAAACCCAACAAATGCGTAACAGACTGTTGGTTTCAAAATTTTAAAAAAATAATAAACATCATTGTTTAATTTTCCAGTATCTTTGACGCCTCCAAAAAAATAATCAAATATGAATATCTCAATCTTCATACGCCATTCAGGAATCTAGGAATCAGATATATTGTATAATCGATACAAAAGCGATGAAATTGTTATAGGAGATAATATCTCCTTTGTTAACCTCAGAGCTGCGATAGCTGCGGAATTGGGGATCGATGAACGAAGAAAAAATTGAGAATATGTTGTCGAAGATAATTTCTCCCCTATTTTAATCCGCAACGCATGTTAAATTGTATGTTGAAATAAGAAAAAATGAGTTGAGATTTTGAATGTACCCATTGTGCGTAGATACAATCGATTTGGACATTGTTGATAGCTTGTTGTTTGATACTTCAACGGGGATGGTCGAAACGAATTGTACGATTTCTTGTTGCCTCCCTGGAATTGAAGTATCAAATGTCATATCTGATCATCATGCTGAATTTTTTTTAAATATTTAAAATAAGATACTTCAATGATACACATATATTTATTCTGAAGTTCTTCTAGTTGTTCTTTGACGAAGGTATGTATCTGATATTCCTCTTTAAGAATCAGATTTAAATTTATATTTGATGGTATCCAAACATAATGTATTGCTTCTTATGTAACAAATATTGATTTAATCAATTTGTTTTTAGTAAGAACAACATAATTTTTTAAAATTAATC
>DF357814.1:115511-128283 GCA_000787875.1 Solanum virginianum | reverse complement strand
ATAATTATAGTAAGAAATTCAAAACTTTTCTCAAGATGTGATTTAAAAGACTGAAAAAAGTATAAGAAAAGAAAATTTAACAAGTAAAATTATAGTTAATGTGTATGGCTTAACTCTCTGTTCAGCAGTAGCAAAACATGGCTAAATCATATATGTCATTGAAACCTTAAGTCGAATTTTTACTTGTCAACTCAATGCTAACTTCATTGTATATAGTGTGTTAGTTAAAAATTAAGGTAAATGAAAGGTAAGAACTTCATTCTTGAAAAAGTAGTGGGAAAAAAAACTTCATAAATAGTATTTTCAATTTAATATTTAAAAATAGAAAAAGGAAGTTATTAGTAGATGGTGATTTGAATAATAGTATTTGCACCTTCATCAAAAAATTATGAGTCAAAACCTTTTAAAATTAAATAGAATTTTCTTATTTAGTTGTGTTATTTTTGTTAGAAAGTCAAAGTTTACTAAATTTAAAATAGATATATATAGATATTAAAATGAAGTCAAATATAAATTTCTATCTATTCAAGGATGTACAAGTATAGTTAAAAATTCAAAGCTTAATTTTATTAAGATGTGATTTAAAAGACAAGACCGATGAGAATATAAAGATGAATAGCGAGAAAAATTACAATTATTATGTTGCAGGACTTCGTAGTAACAAAAATTGTGCTAAACTATTAGCAAAAATAAAAAATTGCAGCCGTTAAGAATATAGTCCAAAATAATATTTTTGAAATTATATTCTCTAAATTTAAATATTTTAAGAATTACTATGATAAATAATATAGTCCAAAATAATATTTTTGAAATTATATTCTCCAAATTTAAATATTTTAAAAATTAACTATGGTAAGGGCTTGAACTCTACTTACCCGCCTCCCCTAAATGTCAAAATAAAGGAGAAGCAAAACCTAGAAAAAGTACTTTACATTCAGAAAGACAAAGTTTTTCTCCTTTTCTTCACTTTTCCAGCATTATGTAAAGCTATTAGCAGATGAAAGAAATTTCTTTTTCGATGGACATTCAACAACTACTCACGCTATGTGGTTCACCTTTCCTTTTGTAGGTAAACTATTTCTGATCAAATGTTTCTGCATTGTTTCAGTCATGACTTCATTCAGATTGTTGTAACTATTTTCTACTGTTGTTCTTGTGAGTATGATAATTTATGCTTTGGTTTGTATATACGTGTTTTATAGATGTATATGTGGGTATATGTCTGTTATCATTATATGTACCCTTTTCTTTTTTCTTTTTAATTTGTGTTATTAGATGACTTTGGAATTCAAGAAATAGTTATCTTGCTGAATTCATGTCAAATACTTTTGATTTTTGAATCTTTGATTGTGGAATTTTGTTCTAGATTTTCTGGTGAACGTTTTTACAAATAAGAAAAAAGTGTCTCTTTTGAAGTGTCTGATAAGAAATTCTGCAAGGAAGCAGATTTTTAGAATTATGAATTGTATCTACTACTTATCAGTTTAGAATGAAGATTTAGGATGTCTCTTTGAGTTATTTAATTTAACTTGGTTTCAGAAAAAATAATTAATATAGAGATTTTGTTTTTGACAAAGCAATTAATATAAAAAATTCATATAGCCACTCTTAACTCGTTTGGCTTAAGGCTTTCCATCCTCTCCCCCCTCAAAAATAAAAACAATGAGGTGATCTTGGTATTAAGGATCCAAGGGTCTTTAACATGACACTTTTAGGAAAGTGATTATGGAGATTTGGGGTAGAGGTAAATGCTTTTTGGAGAAGGGTGATTGCGCAGAAGTATGAGGCTTTGGAGATGGGTTGGAATGCCCCGCTCCCCATCGATTGTGGGCTATGGAAAATTATTTTGAAGGGATAGGGTTCAATGAGAATACATCTTTTCGAGTGATTGAGTGTTTTTTTCGAGATCAGAGGTGGTGAAAGAACAATACTTTGAGACTCACTTCATGTATAGACTTTCTTGGCAAAAAGGATGTCAATTATCCAATTATTTGATTGACAAGGGGAAGAAGTGTTGCAGGATTTGAGGTTTAGTAAAAACTTACTAGTTCGGAAAGTTGGAGAATTTCAAAGTTTGATTGGTTTGCTTCACTTACAAAAAATTATGATGGATTGTCAGGATTCTTGGAAATTGGAAATTGGGGGGATATCTTTTTTGTTAAGAAAATAGTAAAACTTCTGCTGAATCAGAGTTTGAAAAGGTAATTTCCTCTCTTCACTTAAGTTTTATTCTTTAATCATCAGCTTCGAAATTTGATTTCCTCTCTTCTCTCAGTACCCATTAGTACGATTCTGAAAAAAAGTTTAAACTAAGTTGCAAAAACAAGTGTACATAGAGAATCATATTTTACCAAACCTTGTAATTAACTTTTGTCAGTCATTATTTTAGAGAAAGAAGGAACCCTCTTTCTACGAATCAACAAGCAGTCGTTCTTGCACTCATCACATACTTCATTCACCCATTGCATCTCCTTCGTATACAGAGTATACTTCCCCAATAACTTCTAAATCCTACATAGTATATGCAACTCATAAAAACATCAGCTAGAAGGAAATTATCACTATTAAAGAAAAATAAAACAATAAATTCTTTAAACCCCACCACCCCTGCCATCCACCGTGTTGCTGTCCATCTATATAGACTATATCCTTTCCAGTTTCTTCAAAAATCCGGCGATCTAAATTATCATTTTATTGCTCCAATTGAAAGAAAAAAAAAGTGAATAAGAGAAATTTAGTTTGGAAAAGACGCCAATGGCAGATGAGATCCTCGGAAGATGAAGAAGAGTTAGGGTTAAAATTGGTTTATAACGATTCTGTGGAACTTCATCGGTTTCGTCGTCGTTGGATTTGTCGTACTGAGGATCTCATTCTTGATTTTCTTCCACCGGTGACCACCATAAATATCACAAAGTAAGAGTTAAATCGCAAATTTGTAACTTAGCTTACTTTCATAAATTAACAATATGGCTAAGATTCAGAACAAAAAAAGAAGAAAATTTAATCAATTTTAAATCTGAAGAAGAAAAAGGACAAAGCGGTGGCGTTAATGACAAAGAGGGTGGTGGTACCTCAAAAGAGGATTAAGGTAGTCGAAAGAAGCTTAAAAGGGCGATGGACTATCAAGTTGAAACCTAAATAAGTTGCCTAGATAGGAGTGGCATCATTTATTTTTGACGTCTTGGTCCACCATCTCTCATCTGTTGTTTTTGTTAGTATTTTTTTCTTAACTCAAACTTCTAGTTGATATTTTTATGAGTTTCATATATTATGTAGGATTTAGAAGTGGTTGGGGAAGCATACTCTGTATACGGAGGAGATGGAATGGGAGAATGAAGCATGTGATGAGTGTAAGAACGACTGCTTGTTGATTCATAGAGAGAGGGTTCCTTCTTTCTCTAAAACAATGACTGACAAAAGTTACAAGTTCTGGTAAAGTGTGATTCTTTGTGTACACTTGTTATTGCAACTTAGTCTAAGGTACTCGTTTTAGATATATAGTTGGTGTTGATCACCATCTGTGCAATTAGTTGTTCTTGTAGTTAATTATCTGCTTGTTGATGACATCGTTTTGCTTAATATTTTGAAAACTAACATTTAATTTTTACACTAGTATTTTTTCCTCATCAATGTAGTGGAAGTATGTGAAAGATTTGAAGAACCAGTTACATTGTGGGGATGTGAACTTTTGAGCATACCCAGTAACCCACTAGGTTCAAGATCGTACTTCTAAGACATCTGAGGGACTCAAAGAAAACACTCTCTTTTCTCCATAGAAAAGCCTTTCAAACACTCTTAAAGAATTGATATAGGACCATATCAGTGTATTTGAAGCAGACCCACACAAAGACTGTTATGATATTAAAACTCATCCTTGTTTTTTCAGACCGTAAAATTAGACTATTACTTGAGTCTAAAAAGGATTAGCAAATTCCTGTGAACTCAGAAAGTCAAAGCTCAAGAGTATCTCTTAGGATCTATCACTCAAGATGGTGATAGGCATTTTAATAGGAACTCCCAACTCAGTAAACAAACCTAGCAACCAAGTTACTTCAGTTGCTGCAGATGCCATGCTCCCTATACTCAGCTTCAGCTGAGCTTCTAGAAATAGTCTATTGTTTCTTGGACTTCCATGAGATTAGGGATTCTCCAAACTTGATCGAACACATACCCTGTGATGGATCTTCTGGTCTTGGGACAAGCAGCCCAGTCTGAATCACACCAACAAGTCAACGTGGTGGCAGATGTGGCCTTCAACCAAATACCTTGACCGATTGTGCCCTTTTAATATCTGATTACTCTAGTAGCTGCTTGCCAATATGACTTCATAGGGGTTTGCATGAATTGACTGAGAGTTTGTACAGCATAACTAATATCTGGTCGAGTAATGGTAACATACAACAACTTACCAATCAATTTCTGATGAGAGTAACATCATGTAACACAACATCACCGGTCAAACCAGCAAGTTTATCATACTCTACTGATGTCAATTTCAAATTAGACTCCAAAGGAGTAGAGACAGGCTTTGCACCACTAAGACCTGCATCATGGATGAGTTCTAGGTTATATTTCCTCTTGACTCAAGATAACACCCTCACTAGACCTCAAAACTTCAATGCGCAAGAAGTACTTGAGCTGACCTAAATCTTTGAGCTTGAATTCCTGATGTAGAGCTTCCTTAGCTGCATTAATGAACTGGTCATTACTACCAGTAATGAGTAGGTCGTCGACATAGACCAACATAATTACTATATCTGTATCTTTCTTCAAAGTGAACAAGGAGTAATCATGTACACTTTGGGTGGAACCAACAGTCGATCAACAAAGCAGAAGTAAGCTTTATGTTCCATTGCCTAGAAGCTTGTTTCAAGCCATACAGTGACGAGCAATTTGCAGACTTTGACCTCTCCTGGTTGCCTAAAACCTTCAAGCATTTCCATATACACCTCATCCAAATCTCCTTGAAGGAATGCATTATAGACATCCATTTGATATAAATTCCAACATGTAGACACTGTCAAAGCAATAATACTTCTTATTGTTACCATCTTAGCAACAGGTAAAAAAGTATCATGATAATCTAAACCTTCTTGCTGACTATAACCTTTGACTACTAACCTTGCTTTATACCTCTCCACTTGGCCATTTGCTTGATATTTAATCTTGTAAACTCACTTAGATCCAACTATATGCTTACCTTGTGGTAGATCAACTACTACCTGGGTTTTATTATATCCTCAAGAGCTTGGATTTCCAACTACATGACTTCAATCCATTTTGCATCTTTAGCTGCTTCCTTGAAAAATCTAGGCGCCATAAAATTATCAATTTTGGTTATATAGCTTTGACTGGTAGGGGCAATATTGTCATAAGAGAGATAGCTTTGATAGTGATTTCTTGGTATAATTGATAGATACGCATTCGATTTACCTTATCAAACCTTTCCTTCAAATCTGCCCATATTGCAAAGGCTCTCGTAGCATATACAACTCCACTGAGAAACTCTTCACTAACTGTGTTCATCAATCATGATAATACAATTGCATTACATGTTTCCCACTGCTCATGTAAATCATCTTTGCATAAACCCTTGGTGCATGCTCTTGTAACAAAACCATATTACCTTTTCCCTTATAGGGCAATTCTCATTGACCTACTCCATATCCCATAGTTTCAGATCCTGTAAACTTGATTGGAATCAAAACCGCTCCTGTAACATCCGAGGGACCAATGTATAGAGGGCCATTTTGATCAATTTTCAAGGGCGCCATTGTTAAGTAGAAATGCAATAGAATGATAAAAGTACCTTGAATTGGGTAACAACATTTGTTTCTGAATACGGAAAATATGCACTTTATCATAGTCCACTAGATCAAAATAAATCTCCTTTCCAATTTGCTCACAGAGGTCTTCATCACGGGCTACCTTAAAAATGAAATGACTAAGTACAATCAAAAGTTTTCTAAGTATAAAGACACAAAAAGCGATAGAGACAAAAAGGTTGAAAGAAACCTTGATCATTGTGTAGAGACAAGCCCCTCCTTTCTTCGTTCCCCTTTATATCTTCTCTTCTTGCTCTTTCTTCACTCTTGCCTGAAATTTCAGTAAGAAGTATTATTGCTTTTGCTGGAATTTCAAGCAAGAGTGAAGAAAGAGCAAGAAGAGAAGGTACAAAAGGGAACGCAGAAAGCAGAGGCTTGTCTCTACACAATGATCAAGGTTTTTTCAACCTTTTTGTCTCTATCCCTTTTTGTGTCTTTATACTTAGAAAAACTTTGACTATAATTAGTCATTTCATTTTTCAGGTAGCCCGTGATGAAGACCTCTATGAGCAAATTTGAAAGGAGATTTATTTTGATGTAGTGCACCATAATAAAGTGCGTACTTTTCGTATGCAGAAACAAATGTTGTTACTCAATTCAAGGTACTTTTATCATTCTATTGCATTTCTACTTAACAATGGCGCCCTTGAAAATTGATCAAAATGACCATCAGTACATTAGTCCCTTGAATGTTACCGGAGCAGTTTTGATTCCTATCAAGTTAACAGGATCTGAAAACTATGGGATATGGAGTAGGTCAATGAGTATTGCCCTATTAGGGAAAAGGAAATAAGCTTTTGTTACAAAAAGCATGCTCCAAAAGGTTTATGCAAAGATGATTTGCATGAGCAGTGGGAAACATATAATGCAATTGTATTATCATGGTTGATGAACACAGTTAGTGATGCTTCTCAGTGGAGTTGTATATGCTACGAGTGCCTTTGCAGGTGGGCAAATTTGAAGGAAAGGTTTGATAATGTAAATCGAATGTGTATCTATCAATTGCACCGAGAAATCACTACACTTTCAGAAGGTACTGATTCCGTCTCACTACTTCACTAAACTGAAAACATTATGGAGTGAATATGATGCTATCATACCATCACCTTGTTGTACTTGCCCGAAATCAAAGGAATATGCAGATCATTAGTGTCAAATGAGGCTTATTCAGTTTTTGAGTGGCTTGAATGAGTCTTACGATCAGGCACGAAGACAAACTCTAAAAGAGAAAGCTTAAAAGCACTTTATATTTTTCTCAAACACTTGCTTAGAATAGTCAGGCTCTAATGAGGGTATCGAACACCGATGAAATTTAAAACAAAAGAATTGATTTTTCACGGAATTGTATTATATTAATACTATTTGGGAAGATATTTGATATCTCAAGCAAATCTTAATTATTTGTATTTTCTAAAATAATTTAGTTGATTTGTTAATACTTGTGGTCATAATTACTATTTAGTAATTATTTGTGTTTTTTGAAATAATTAAGTTGATATGTTAGTACTTATGGTCATGCTTAAGTTCGCTAAATTTTTTTTATTTTTACTAAGTGAAATTTCTTGGTATGACACCTTCAAGTTTGAGTTTTCGATGAGGCTTAATCCTATTTTGTACGACTTACTATTGGGTTTGGATAATGGATATTATGGTTTTCAATAAAAGTAATTTTGTTTAGTTGTTGCAATGAATTTAAGAAAAAGTATAGGCATCTCCTTGAACTATTATGACATATATTTAATGTTTCTATTGTTCTTGAACTATTTTAAAGTGGAATTATTTACACTCTTATCACTGATATAGGAGAAAAATGTATCTAAAAAAATGTCTCTCCTTTTCTATTAATCAAATATTTTTTTTCTTTTTTCTTTCTCTCTCTATCATCGTCTCAGCGCCACATCCATCTCCTTCGTTATAAATGGTGATACTACATCTTTTTATCTCCTCCCCGGACCCCACACACACCCCTTCTTCGACACAACCAATATTGCCATGTTCATCATCACAAAAAGTTACTTTTTCCCAACAACCAGCTGAAAGAAAAAGTTAAAACTTTGTTTATATAATTATTCTATGATTGTTTTTCACATTTTTTTCATTTTTATTTTGTTTATTTTTATTTTCTTCAACAATTATCTATAGTGTTTCTCAATGAAAAATCACTTTTTTTTGATAGTTTTATTCTTCTTTTATATTATTTTATTGATTGCTCGTAAATTTTTGTATATAATTTTATTGATTTATGTGCAAAACCCATGCACCAAAACTAGTGTATAGTAATAAAGATAGATCAACCAATTGAATGAGAATAATATAATAATAACAGTAAAAAATTTTAATGAAAAATTAAGAAAATTTTAGAATGAAAAAAAAAAGAGAAAGAGACGTGTACAAGCGGAACAAACAAAGTGACTTTTTTTTTTTGGAAAATGACAAAAGTGGTTGGAAAAGCAAAAGTTCTTTCTTCTTCTCAATTCTTCCATTTCTCAGTCTTGTTACATAGAAAGAATCACCTTTCACATTATGGAAAACTTTTCTCAGCAATCGGTGGTGGTGGTGGTGGTTCAATACACTAGTAATCCCTACCACTGTTCTTTCAGCAGCAGCAGTATGAACAACAGATACAGATATTCTGAAACTCTAAGCTTGAGGAAATCAAGCAGCTTAGGGATTTTAAGCATCACCAATTTCCCATTTCCCGCATGAAGAGGATAATGAAATCCAACCTGGATGTTCTCAAGGTATCTGCTGAAGCACCCAATCTGTTGGTTAAGGCATGTGAGCTCCTCACTGGGGAGCTCACCCTTCATTCCCGGCTTCACATCCAGAGTAACCAACGACAGTTACTTCACAAGAAAGACATGGTCGACGCGGTTAGGCAAACCGAGGCTTTTGATTTCCTTGTTAAAATCCTTCCTAGGGATGAGATCAATGAAGGGGCAACTGGTTTTGGGCCTGGCATGGTAGGCTCCACAGTGAGCGATGTTCCAAACTCTTATCCACCGATGGGGCAGCCTGTTGTGCCTGGGGTGATCACAGGAAACCCTGCTATGCTTGTGGTTGCTCCCTCAATGTGCGTCCACCCTTGGTTGCAGGCATGGGAGGCTGTTGAGAATTATCCTTATGCTACTGGAGGGAACAATGGACAGGGAAATCATGATCCTCCAAGGTAACTTTGTCATTTCCTTGGGGTACCACAAAAAATTTAAGTAGTCAAGTCCAATTGCTTTATTACATTTTCGGTAACTTTCTTTTAAAAAGTGACAAATGAGATGTTTTCCGACGTAGGGTTTTTTATTGATGGAAAATGTATTCACTGAGTTTCCACTCAAGGGTTTGTTGTTAAAACTGCAATTTTTTGGTTCTTTGTTTTAATTTCACGCCATCACATAGTAGCTACAAATTTTTTTGCTTTTTGTATGTTTGTCTTCTTGCATTTTTGCTTCTTTGTTCTTTGTTTTAATTTCACTCTATCAAATAGTAGTAACACACATTTACCATTTTTTATGTTTCCCTTATTTCATTTTTTTTGTTCTTTGTTTTAATTTCACTTGAAACTTCATTTCATCGAGGACATGACCTTAAATAGAAAAGAGTGAAGATTTCGTATTAGAGTAGAGGGCTAATAGGTTAGTAGGGGTAGGTCGTTAAGTGACTTGCGCATATAGTCGGTTAGTAGGAGTAGTGATGTCTTCACACCGTATGTTGTCATTATTAGTCCTATATTTGTTTACTTTTAGCGTATTTACACTGCCTTTATATCTTGTATTGTTATTTTTCATCTTGATATGTTAATTTTATAGTATTTGCATACTAATTATGTGCTTTCCTTATTAGTCGCTCTTTCTTAGGGGTGACAATTGGGCGGGTTGGGTCAAATTTGAATGGGTTATAATGGGTCAAGACATCAAACAAGTCAAGACCCAACCCGAACTGATCTTTAGGGATAGGAAAACGGTTTAGGGAAATGTATTGTGAATATTCTCTGTATAATGGAAAGACTCTCACTTTGAGCGACATTCAACAAAATTCTTGCTTGGGTCAAAACGGGTTGAGTAACGGGTTATAGAGCGGGTCAAGACCTAACCCGACCCAATTTTTTACGAAGTTTCACTTATTTTATTTGTTCTTTTTCAATATTTTAGTACTTAATTAAATTATATTTTTCTTTATTATGGCTATATAAAACATATCAAATTGAAAAAAAAGTGATTTGAAAATATTTTAACAAGATCTCTCTCAAATTAATTCGGGTTGCATATCAACCCAATTTTAAATAGGTTGAAATGGGTTGGGTTGAGATGGGTTGAGCTAATAATTGGACGGGTTAACTTCAACGGGTTGGGTCAGGTCAGGCTTAATTGTGCCACCCCTACTCTTTCTGTTCCTTTTCTTTTCCTTTCCTTTTCCCATATCTAGTTTATTTTGCTTATGGGTTTTTGAGACGAGAGTTTCCGGGAAACAACCTCTCTACCTCTATGAGGTAGTGGTAAGGTCTGTGTACATTCTACCCTCCCCAGACCCGGGATTTCATTGGGTATGTTGATGTCGTTGTTGTTGTTTTAATTTCACTCTATGATATAGTAGCTACAAATATTTTCCCTTTTTGTATATTTCCCTTCTTGCATTTAGGGAAATCTTAACTAAATTTGAGTGAATTAATTATATAATTTTGTGCATTCTCTCTTTACTTATAATAATATTTTTTTCCTGCGATCACTCATTAATGTTACGACATAGAGATCAGAGTTGAATGTGCAGTCTAGACTTTCATCAATGACTCTTTTCTATATTTTGCATCAGTGGAGAAAAAGATTTAGTGTACTTGGATTTGTGATATCCAAATTTAGAGCAATAGATTGATATGCTTTCACACGATTGTTTGATAATCTTTACTTTAAAGGAAGTCATGATTGATTCTCTTAATTAGAAACTACATGTTTTCTCACAGTGGAAGACATTATTGGTATCCCTAACTTCTATTTTCACTCTATCAGATAGTAGCTACACACATTTACCCTTTTTATATGTTTCCCTTATTTCATTTTTACTTTTTTTGTTCTTTGGTTTAATTTCACTCTATCAGAAGTAGCTACAAACATTTACCCTTTCTGTATGTTTCCCTTATTTCATTTTTACTTTTTTGTTCGTTGTTTTAATTTCACTCTATCAGATAGTAGATACAAACGTTTTCCCTTTTATATATTTGCTTTCTTTCATTTTTACTTTTTTAAAATGTCAGATAATAGCTACAGACGCTTCCTTTTTATATGTTTGCCTTCTTGCATTAGGTCAATCTTAACTAAATTCGAGTGAAGTACTTGTATAATTTTGTGCACTCTCTCCTTTCTTATGATGACAATTTTTTCTTATGATCTCTCATTGATGTTGCAATGATTATATACGCATTCTTGGGATATGCGATCCATAACTGTTACCTATCTATTGTCTTGAGAAACAATTGATATCTAATGCGTTTCTAATTCATTGTCTTAAGAGTATGTCTTATAGGAAAGTAAATCCAGAGCATGTCTGAAGAACTAGGATAGGTGGATTTGGTTAGCCATAACCACTTTTCTCCTTTATTGTCGTTTGCCTAAATAACAAGAAAGATAAACCAGGACAGCGACGGTGCTAGACATTTGGCACTTTACATGAGCAGTTGGTGCATCAACGACAACTTTCCCTCATCTGTACATGTCCCAAAACCATGCCAGTTGGGGTTTTCAATTTTGTCTGGTTGGTGTTCATCTTCTGAATGTGTCTTATGCTATGCTTGTTCTTATTAATCTGTAAATTTATGGACAACGTTTTGTTATTTGATAGAGAAAATGCACAGAGAGATCTGAGGTAGATTGTTTAGTCATGCTAGTTTGTGATGACTTTGCCACCATCCTTGTGCTTTCTTTCATTGATGCTGAACTTATCATTGTAACCATTTCTATCCATTGCTCTATTTATTCTATCCTCATAAATCCCTATTCATTAATCCACTTGTATTCATGTTATTTCACTCATTTTGGGCATGTCTTCATTGTTTGATATGTTGTTGGCATCTTAGATTTTTATCGATAAAAAAAATGTTGGCATCTTAGTTCTTAGATGACATGATTGCTATGGTTAGACATGTAGTCCCTAGAGAAAAAGTTTTCCCTAGAGAAAAAGTTCTTACTCCATAATTATTTATTGATGAGCTGTAGTTTCTTGATTCGTTGTACTTGTGAGCCCAAGTAACTAATTTATCTATTTGTTATTTGTTTTGTGTAGTTTCTTAATATGGCGTTGTTTAAGGATACAATGACACTTATTTCTATTTGATCTTGTTGCAGTTAAAGATTTGTTTGCTGTTGACTACGGATGCTTAGTGAGGGCTATAGATCCCCTCAGCTGTGAATAACCTTATTAGTAATGTCCCTGTATTCTGGCTTAACAGTAATGACTTTGAATCATTTTGTCGTGTTGTTTGTATAATACTGTCTAGTTTATTGGAATACTTATGAGGTTTTGGTTTTTAATGTATAATAAACTTATCTTACTTTTCGCATAACAATAGTTTTATGTTACTTCAATCATTTTGGTTTTTACTGTCCTTTTAGTGTTATCTTACTTTTGCTCCTAATAGTGGTTTGATGTTGCTTCCATGGCTTCTTGGCTTTCTGATGCTTTTAGTGTTTTGACTATTGCTCCTATAGCGGTATGATGGAGCCACCAAGGCTTATTGGCTATAGGATGATTGATATGCTTCATGGCAATTTGGCCTAGTGTTCAATGATTGTCACGACCCAAAAATTTGGCGTGATGGCACTTGCTCGGACCCACCAGAACAAGTCAACCTTAACTAAAAAAAAGATAATAAAATATTGTGCGGAAGTAATTAACTAAAGTAAATAACTTAAGGTGAGAAATTCCATAACTTAAAAACCACCCAAGGATTTGGTTGTCATACG
>DF357814.1:66291-106625 GCA_000787875.1 Solanum virginianum | reverse complement strand
ATCCGATCAAATCACTCAAACCCCCATGAATTTTCTAAGCTACCAACAATACTACTACCAATCATTAAACAGAGGGAGGAACCTACCACCAACCACTTCTCTTTTCCTTTTTGGTTTTATGTAACGGAAGACACCATATTTCAAATGATGTATAGTAGGAGTATTGATTAGCGGTTGTAAATAGAACGCCCAATAGACCAGGCGGCTCAATGTAGGCATCCCCTTGGGCCTAAAATTTGAATCATAGAATTTAGGTCTTAAAGTTTGAATTTATTGTTAAATAATTTAAGTTTGATTGAAAATATATATATGGAATTTTTAATTTTTCTGGAACAAATTTATGTATTTATAAATTATGTAGACTGTACAGGAAAGATTTAGACTTATTTGAATATGAGATAGATGAAAAAATCTTGTGTTATTGGGTAGTACAACAATTCCTTCTCTCTTATATTAGTACTAGTGAAATATTTTATTTGATCCAAAGTTTATAATTAGTAGATAGCATAACATAGTTGTTAAAAAATAGGCATAAATAAAAGAAAAAGGAAGTTGATTTGATTTTTGATATGAAGAAAGAGAGGAAATTACAGGAAAAATCAAAGCCAGAGAGCACCAGCCTCTTTCAAAAGAGGAACTAAAGTGCCATTAATATGAGCAGCCATAATAGTGTCCATGGAGCCAAGGAGCTTGCCACCTATGAAGACAACCGGCAGATCACATGAATTGGGAAGAATACTAAACAAGGCTTGTTGCCAAGTGGGGTCCAACTCATAAACTGTTGGATTCACACCCATTCCACACAAGAGCCTCTTTATGGCATGACACATACAACATGTGTTATTGCTGAATATCACCACTGCATTTCTTGACGCCATTTCTTCCACTATTGATGCGTAACATTCTTGCATGATGAGGGATGCGTTGTGAGTGACATTCAACCATCTAACTACACCTATTTATAGCATTAAATTTGGCGTGTCCATTTCTTTATTAAGTGAAGTGGAAAGGAGGGACAAAAGGAGCAGCCTTTTGTGTAATCTAAGACTAGAATTAGAATGATCATGTTTAACAATAACACCGTCCTTGTCTAGTATGCTTCCCGGAGACATTATATTATTTCCTTCCTCCTTTTTATATTATTGGATTTACTAGTTCCCAAACAATAATCAATTCATCCAAATTTTACAACTTCTAAAATTAATATTATGCAATATAAAAAATTTATTGTAAAGTAATAAGAGATCCAAACAAATATAATGAATCATCCAACTAATTAATCATATATACTTGTAGTTATATCTTGCGATTATGATGTCACTAAAATTGGGAGAGCAAACAAATTGTAGCGAACATAAATATAATTGAATATGATAATACATTTACATGAAAAATGAATCAAATAAAAGAAGAGTCTTCTTTGAAATCAACAATTGAATGCTGCCATTTTTCATGACTTATCTAATATTCTCTAATGTCTTAATTTATAGTTTGCAAGATCTAACTTCTTCTTCATTCAACATGAGAAAATGAAAAAGACGAGATAAAAAAAATTCAATTTTTAGAATGAAGGGTCTTGAAACCATGATCTTTTGATTTCCGCTTTCTTAATGTCTTTCTCATTTAATTGCATATAAAAGTTGATTCAACTTTTGATTTAACACATTCCAACTTTGAGTATTTGGTGTAATATATAATATTATTTAATATTTTGTTTAGTGTAGGAATAAAATGATAATTCAACTTTTAATGATGTATGATGTTAATTTGACACTTTCCTTCATAAATATTTAATTAGAAGTGTATTTTATCAATTTAACTTTATTAATGATGTTTTGAAACTCTAAACTTGGCTGCTAATACTTTATATAGTTATTTAATAGTAGTAGTATGAGGAGCAGAAAAAATTCTCGTAATTTGCTAAAATAGACGAGTAAAATGAAGCTCCAATTTTTAATATAAGAGTCAAATAAAATGAAACACAAAGGTACTACACTAAAGCAAATGAAATAGTACTTTGTTTATAACAAATTTTGTAATATATTAACTGGAGCACCTATTCTATATATCAAAATAGAAAATTTCTGAATATGGAGTGTAGCCCTTGCCACTCCTAATTCAGGTGGAGTACTTTGTTTTAAGTTATAATTTGGACGAAAACAGCTCTGGCATTTGTTTAGTTTATAGCAAGTATTCTGTAAACACTCACACACGTGTTGTTCGAAAGAAACTAGTGCCGTATGTATTTCCCTGATGGGGTTAGGATATGAGTCGGGGCTGGGGGGGACAAAGCTGTTGCAGGACATTTAGAAAATGAGTTAGTTGTCGTGTCGATTTCTTCAACAGTAGGGCGGCGGCATTCGTCAGCTTTTGTTCCCACACAAATTAATGGAGTTGAGGTTTTATGCTTCCCCCCGAGATATGGCTTTTGTTTCTCTAAAGCTGTGTCGCTCACTTTCGGCAAACTCAACAGTTGAGACCGTCACGTGGGATCATCATTCTTGCCTCGACGACAACAATGTTCGTCTCATCCACCACACTCCATTGCTTTCCATGACCATTACTTCTTTGGCTTACAACATCATGACAGAGAAACACTCAGATACGCTTCTTTCTAGTCCAATACCAGAATAAATCAGTATTATATGAACACCAACAATCTCCAATCTAGAAACAAAATCACAATATAAGTTACATAGTTACATCCTAACCGTTGTACATCAGACTATATAACAAATTAAATAAATGCCGTCAACAACCCTAAAGTTAAGCAACCGAAGCTAAGTATCATTTAAACACCAACGGGAACTGTCAGTCCTACTGACGTGTAACAGGTGCCATCGACTGGCTATATAAACTGCTCTCAGTTGAATAACCTGGATAAGCAATTGTCGCAGGAGATGTGAAAGGAGAAATCCCATTCACTGGAGGGATACCTTGGGCAAAACCAGGCAATGTTGAAGGTTGCTGTGGTGTTGCGAAAGCAAATGCTGAATTAGGCAACTGCCCAGATGTCTGAATGAACTGAGGTACTGGATATGGCTGCATAGGAGGCAGGGGTGGCAATGGTGGAGGCGATGATGGTAGAGGTGGCGGTTCAATTGGAGTTGATTCCTGAGCAGTTCTTGGAAGATTGTGTTGCACTGAGTTTGGCTGAGAGAAAAATGAGGGGGTTTCTTGAGGATTCTGAGGGGGAGCATAAGAAGGGCGGTCGCTTTCAAGCTTCATCCTTTTCTCCGGTTGATTATCATGGGAAGATTCTTTAGTTGAGTTGCCTATGACACCCTCGGACGCCAAGGATGAGAGGACATAAGTCAGCATCTGGGCTGAAGATGTTGAAGCAGTGAGTTTTGCTGCCACTGCAGCAGCTGCAGATTTCATATCTTCGTCAAGGTTGCCAGATTTTTCATAAGATACCTGTCGAGTGTACATCACTGGGGCAGATTGTTCGCGATTTCCAGATATGAATGTGTGTGGAGCTTGGGAGGTGCTAGCTTCCTTTCGATTCTGCTCAGCCAAGATTTGCCCATTGCCATCAAAATTCAGCAACTGTCCGCAAATACTACCGACCTGATCTGCATGGGACTGAGCAACCTAAAACCCAAGTAATGAAACGTCACTACACTGTGTATTAGGAATATGTGTTACCCAGAAAAGCTAGACGATAAAAATTACCAATACTCAATGTGAGAAGTATCACTTCTTTACTGGGGAAAAAAAAAATAAGCATGAGGTATATCTCTCATCGTCTACTCAACCATATTTGATTCTCCTTGAAACCAATATCATGCCATCTATGACAGAGCACGAAGGTGCATCACAAGCATTTACAAAACTCAAAAACCGACAGCAGCAGTCCATCCCACAAAGATTTATCAAGAATTTAGCAATGACCATTTCAACATATATAAATAAACACATTATTTACCTGAAGTTGACTGCGTACTCGATCCAGCTTATATTCCTGAGAAGAAACCCATGAGACCACTAACTCAGGAGCAAAAGCACAAAAGCAAACAGAAAGATGGAAAGAATACACAAAAATGGGATGACTAACCTGCTCCTGGAGGACCTCTCTGAGATGAGAGATGAGGTTTGCCCTGGATGATTCAACAGTTGTTAGCTGCTCAACACAGTCCTTCAATATTGTGTGCTGCCCCTTGAGCTCATCCACTATACCAGATCTATTAAGATGGTCTGAAGGGCAAGGGAGGAGGTTGATAAAAAGTCTAGCGTGACAAATAACAAGTATCAAAAGAAAAATAAATCAAACTACAATCCAACAGAGGAAAAATAAGATATTATAATATGGATTAGATAGTTAACAGCTAAAGACCACAACACCTATGGTTAAGTGTTGCATTCAATCATGCCCATGAAAACCGGTTCTTTTGACAAGAAGAAACCCCTATACATTTAACCTAAGAAACACAACTTGAATAAAGTAATTTGTAACTCTTTCCTTTTTCTCTAAGTAAGACTGAGAAGGATAATAAATGGCTCTTATGGTGTATTGACTTGGAAGAAAGGTTTCTCAGTAGAGTAAAGGAATAACAATTTTTGCCTATAATCTTATCCTATACACAATCATGTCTTCCTCTATAGTAATAAAACACATACACTTGAGAGAAATGAATTGGTTACCATAACACCAAAGGGTAGGCAGCACATTTTTATTTTCAACAGGATTATACACAATATGACCCTAAGCAAGTTTTAAACAACTATCATCCTCACAACAATAAACTTCAAGAGATATGGGCGTTTGATAACTTTTAGTTAAAATTGACAATTCATCTCTCTTTCATTTGATATTTTGTCATAATAAGCAATACATATATGATGCACCCAGAAGAATCCAAAACAGGTAATTTCCAACATTTAGTAGTCACATTCTAACTCGACCATGATCACATATCGGGAAGTATAAGTCAACATATGTGTTATTGTATTAGGAAAAAAGTCAAGAGTAAAAGATGTTGAAATTTTGGGAAACTAGAAAATATCTGCCAAACCAGTCTGGAATTACATTGCTAATTTGAAGAAGTAAAACTTGGTCCTCAGTTATCTTAGTCCACAACAAAAAGAAGTATTTTTTTTATATTAAAAAAAAAAAGGAGGTACAGGTAGGAAAAATGGAAAAATATACAAGTTTAGCACGCATAAATTGGGTCAAACAAGCATTAAGCAACGCCAATTGTAAATTACTTGCACTCAGGTGCAGATGAGTAATACGAGTGCAAACTTAGAGGTCGGATGTTTCAAATTTAAATTTTTAGAATTGGAGGTACGAATCTAGGTATGGACACGGGTGCACGATTCGGCTAAAAATAATTTCAATATCTTAAGATAGGATAGATACGCTTAAATTATAGACTATTTGGAAGGAAAGAAATGCATGAAATTTTTAGAGCAAATTCAAATTTATAACTATTATTAAGTACAAATTCTCTACCAATTTTGGTCAAAGTACCTAAAATCAGTTGACCATATCGGTATGAATCCCACACCCACGTAGTGTCACACAAGTACCGCACCAAAAGTGAAGAGTTCGAGCAACATTTATCTCAAAACTAAGAGAAAATAACTAGCAGATTCGATATGTTTAGCTCAGAACCAGTGCATGGGACCTGCAACATTTATATTAATTAGGGAAAAGGGTCAAAGATACACCACAATTTTGTTTTATTGTTTCACTTTATCCTCGCCGTTAAAATAAGTTTATTTATACCCCTGCCGTTAACATATATGGTGGATTTGGAGGACCGCAATACAACAAACATAATTTGTTAACAGATTTTGTCGAAAATGTTTGAAGTTGTGATGTTGCTTCAATGGCGTTCTGAAGCAGCGTAAAAAGTCCAGTCAAATCTGGAGCAAAGAGAAGGGTGGCAGCGTGGTGGATAGCGTCTAGGTCATCCCCGGAGCTACCAACAACCATTGAAACAATCGGAGAGTTGAAGATTTTTCTTACTTTTTCAAGTTAATAACAAAAAATAATAAAAAAATACTTATTCTTGATGAAATAGAAAATCATCTTGACAAAAATCTCTCCATTCTTTAATTTTTGGGTTAATTCAGGTCATTTCGTCCAAATAGGGGCATGGGTGATACGTTTTGTAATGGTGGAGGCAAAAATAAACTCATTTAACGACAAGGATTAGGTCAAACAATAAAACAAAATTGAGGGGGTATTTTTGACCCTTTTCCATATGAATATAATTTGGGGCAATCCGTCCAATTTAGGGGCAAATCTGGTGAGTTTGTTAAAAGCAGGGGTATAAATAAACTTATTTTAACGGCGGGGATAAAGTGAAACAATAAAACAAAATTGAGGGGTATTTTTGACCTTTTTCCCTATTAATTATATTAACTAGATATTGGAGGCCCTGCAGCATGGTCCCTGTATATGTTACACTCTACTTCTCAATTTATGTGACACTAATAAATTTAGAGAGTCAAGTCATTTTTAAAAAAAAAAAATTAAATATTTTAAATTATTAATTATTGTATAACTTGCCAAAGCAGGTCTCCATCTTCGAACTTCTCGTTCAATGACACCCCAGATCTCGCAATGTTTTTATGTCTTTTTTCAAATAATACATGTTAGCCTCTCAATTACAATTTATGAGGCATAGATGAAATAGAGAGTCAACTAAATTTTTTATATGGTTTATATGTAAGTCTCTCAGTCCCAGTTTAGGTGTAATGAATGAATGGAGATTAAATCAAACTTTTTAAAATGATTTTTAAATATTATAAGTTGCTAACCATTGTGATTTATAGCTTTTTACATAACTTTTTAAGTAATAAATATTGCTAAAATTTTGAGAGTCAACCAAAAGAACTTAGATTAATTTAAAACTTTTATATTTTGACGTAATTTTTAAATAAATAAATAAGATGAATAAATTGAAATGAATATACTAAATATTAATGAATAGATGAATTAGATAATGTTTCACAAAAAATGTGCTAATTTTTAAGGAAATATTCCCTCTATTCCATATTAAGTGAATTTGTGAGACAATGCACACCTATTACGAGAAATATTTAAGGACATTATTTAAACAGTATTTCCCATTATTGGCCTTTTGTTTATTCCCAATTAGTGCAATTTATCTCTTAGAAAATAACATAAAACTTCATTGTTTCGAAAAAATTTCAAACATTTATCTTGAACATAGAATTTAAAAGAAACAAGTTAATGCTCTCGCCTCTCAACCGACACTAAAGTTCAATCTAAAAGTATGTCTTTTGGGAAAACTAATGTTATGCCCCCTTTGAAGCAAACTATTTACATTCATATACCCCTTGTATTTATGCCCCTAATTAATTACAATTAATAACCCCTCCCCTCAATTTGTCTACTATTAAAATTCGCACGCTGACGCCAGCAGCCACCCTATATAGAGTTTAATAATGCTTTTAATTATTTTATTCCTTTACAAAAAAGCCCAAACTTATATGATACTGTAGGGTATCAATATACCAATGGAGTATATCACAAAGGATTAAGCTCAGTTCTATATGATACCGATATAGTATCAATATACCAATGGAGTATCACAAATAATATATTTTCTATGAATTTAGAGTTTAATAATTTTCTTTTAATTGTTTCTTATTTATTCTTTAAAAGAAGAGCTCAATCCTATATGATACCGATAGGAAACCAATATACCGGCATAGTACTACAAAGACTTATGCTCATCCTATATGATATCGATATGGTATCAATATACCGTCGGAGTATCACAGAGGATTAATTTATAGCAGTTACGTTAATTTCATATGACATTGTGCTGACATCATGGGTGAAATAAAAAAGAAAAAGTGGAGTAAAAGGGTAAATAGTTTGGTCCATGGATCCATTAAGGTAAATAGTTTGAGTTGGATCCAATTTGAGTAAATAATTTCATATTAGGTCTATTTTGTGTAGGTGTCCCTAAATCTTTTGGGGATATATGGGTCATTATATTAATGTTGTTGGGCGTCTTGTCTATCATGAAAAAAAGACATGTATAAAGTAACAAAATACAAATTATTTAAAGACCAACACATCTAAAATGTCGAAAATACCCTTGGCATACAGGCAGGCATGTTGACCACCATCTGCCTTATTGTAGCCACTCCAAGTAAGTATATTGTAATATTAGATCTGGGTGGATATACGTGCAGTAAGATCATGTTTTATTCTAGTAAAATCTCCTATTAGCACCCAAGGGTATGACCTAGTGATCCATGAAGTAAAACTAGAACCATGAGGTATCAAGTTTAAATTCCAACAGCCACTAAAAACATTGTGGTTTCTTCCAATCTGCCTAAGCCTTGGTGGCGTAGCTACCTGGTGTTTGTGTGTTGGTTAGAAGTAGTAGGCACCCCGTGAAATAGTCGACCTAACCTGGACACCACTATTACAAAAAAGATCTCTTCCCAATTCTATTTCAACAGTCATACCTACAACCTCTGGTCTGCCATGTAGTACTCGAGTGTCAACCTCTGTCTGTCAGATTACATATTCAAACATGTTTAACCTTTTTTATACTTTTCAAGTAAGTTTTACAGAAGTCTTTTTTTCCAAGAAGTTTTTCTCCGTGAAAAGATTCAAGTCCTTGTACTGAAATCAAAAAAGTGCTTCGTCTCATTCAATCCTTTCTGGATAAAGTATCTCAAGTTTTTTCTTCTCTATGGAGATTCTTAATCAGTCAGATATAGAAGCAAAACAAATAATTTGAAACTAGATATGTAAGAAAAACAATTGAATGTAGCTTTTTAATTGGTAAAAGGAAGAAAGCAGAAGAAGCGGAATGGGAATGAAAAAAGAAAGTTCACTTGGGAAAAGGGAAGCAAACAAAAGACGATAAGGGAAAAATAGAAAAGTAGTTTATCACAAACATGCACACACTCTTGGAAGAAGGAAGCCCGTTGTTCCTACTTTGTTTAAGCTAGGCATAGGAATTTCACTCCAAGGATAGAAAAAGCTACAAGACATCAAATTGAATATTTACGCAGAAAACTATCATATATTAGAGAAGACCTGTTTAATTTTGCAGAAGTAAAGGGAAGTCCAAGCAATTGACCCCAGAAAACTAATTATTTATTTAAGCGAAAAAAAATTGTATGATTCAGCTGGAAGACAATTAACTGGAAACTAGAGAAACCCTGGCAAAAGGAATAAAATGTTTCTTTTGGATCACTGTAACATGAAATGCACAAGCCAAGCTATGTTAGGCACACATTACGAGTGGAAAAGAAAGGGCACCTGGATTAAAATCACTCCCAATCTCCTTATCTATTTTTTCTACACAGCTTATGGCATTTTTACATCTGCTCAATATCGCGTCTTCATCAATTTGACCACCATACAATATCTGATAGCTTGAAACTATTTTGTCAAGGGCATCTCCATATGAGTTTCTCTGCATACCAAAGAATGCAATGAGAAGATACTACGATCTTCAAATATATGAAAATAGAATGAACAGCTGAAAAAATTCAGGAATAAAAGACCAGGATGAAAAGGGAGACTTACCACTTTGCCTCCACTATGCTTTCCATTCCCAACAAGCTTTCCAGCAAACTCTTCCTTCAGAATCTGCCCTCGAGAACCAAAGACTTTTCTCTCGTCCCAGATACTGATCTGTGGTTATCAGAATTAAATGGAGCATTAAGATGGGCACCACATCAGTACCACAATGCCTAGTCAGAATAAACGCCACCCAGGATAAAAGATTTGATATGATAGCAAATTTGCATCCAATTTAATCATGCTATTCAGGTTAATTTACAAACTAAGTGGCTAAACAAAGTTAAAACACATGGCTACAAGAATTGCAATCAGTATAACCATAGTATAGAACTAGCAATGCATGTCCATATCATAAGTTCAAGAACATCTTGTCAGTCCTACATATAATTGTAGGCTCTTGAAGATGAAATTGCAATAGAAATCACCCTGAAAATGTTATTTAGCTAAATGCTGGAATAAACATCTATGATCTAGAACAAGGTCAACTAAGATACAATTCAATAAGTGGTTAACCAGGACCAGGTGGACATTCAACATATAATTCATATCCATACAATAGTATTCGTGTTTCTCCCGAAGAAACTTTCATTCTGAATGCAAATATTTCAAGGGTAAGCGAGGTGAATGCAGGGAAAAATTAATTTTTATTTGTTGAATCACCAGAACAGATAAATTTACTAATAATAAATTGTTATTTCATCTCTGAACAACAATCATACAGCAGAAAAAGGTGTTGCTTTGACTCCACACATTTTTGGTCAGCAATAACTGTTTAGAAAAAAGCAGCCGAGCCACAATGCCTAGATCCACAGCAGTAATAAGAGTCGTATCAAATTTCTAAAACTGCTGTTCTTACCAATGTTAGTCCAAAAAGAAATGGAACTACAAAAATTTAGTGCAAAACCATACAGGACTCTGAATATGACGGGGCAATGTCATATGAAACAAAAAGCACCGGCCATAATCCTGCTTATTCATAGCTTAGACTTGAGCAACAGCTTATAGCATAAAAAGTCGATACATAAACCTGAAATCACAATGTGAGGGAGTTGTCCCAAATGACCTATAATCTATTAAAATCCATCTAAAATTTTTGAGAAATTAACAAAATGGAAGCATAAGATTCGTATAGGTGATACCAACTAGTTGTGATTAAGCTAGTCAAGATGGTATGCTTACACTAAGTTCAACAAATGCTAAGAATTAGTCTGTTTGGAGATTTGTGTGCCAATAAAGTCTAAGCCTGTAATTGTAAAACTACAACAAATTATTGATCATAGGGGTGAAAAGGGTCAATTGAGTGAAATGAATAGTGAGAATTTATGTAGCCAACCACAAGCAGCTTGGAATTGAGATGTAGTAATTATTTTTGTTGCACACAGCTAGATCTGTAGAAAAATGAAGGTTTGTCCCAGATTCACCGTTGCATCCCATTTCTTACCACAAAAACAATCCAATCACATTTGGTGGACTATATGGAAACAGAGAAATCTTAGAGTTTTTGAGAATAGGGAGAGTAATATGCAGCAAGCTAAATTGAAGTCTGACTTCGTGTTTTTGGTGTAATCAGATTTACTCTACTGACACGGAATCTATCATTGATGTTTTAGACTCATTATAAGGATAGGACAGTTCTCTTAAGAGTTTCTTATTAGAGTTCCTTATGTAAATACGGTTTTCAATACAACCCATGTACTGATTTACAGAAATAGAAATAGTTACCAGTTTCGGGAAAACAAATAAATGGGAGACTCAATTAAGTTTATTAGCAAAAGTGTTTTGATTCCATACTTGCAAACTGGATAATAAGGCTTTTCACTTCAATAATGAGCTTGCATATATTTGACTCTGAGGCTTCAAGGCTCAAAGCTCTTAGGTTCAATCTCTCAAGTAGCAAGGTAGTTTGACATAGACTTGTATGTATTTTCTTACCTTCTTTTTTTTTAAAATCAAAATATGATTTTTCTTATTAATGAAAAGCATGTACAAAACGGAATTGGACCCAACCCCAATTCAGAAAAACAACAGAAAACATAATTGAGCCCAAACCTAGACCCAGTTCAAATAACACGTAGTCTATATATAAACAAGTATCCGCCGTAGGGTTTCTTAATCCTACCCTTTCAATTTCTTCACTAGAAACCCTAGATCTCCGCCTATGTTTTCTCCCTGGGTTAACCCCACATTTATGATCAAGCTTCTGTGGATCTGCAATGTCAAAGGATCTTGCATCTTCTCCATCCCCTTCTCTCTATCAGCTAGTAATATTTTCATGGGGATACTCTGAAATATGGGCTCTGCATCATGTTAAATATTCATGACTATTCATCATTTGAGTGATACACGTTTTGTCTTATCCTTAATTAGGCGCTATTGTACTATTATCACTTCTCTCTCAAATAAGTCTACAATCTAGTACAGTGAAAAACTAAACACACCTACCTCTTGATAATACATAGAACTCCCTTCTTTGACAACAAAGCTCACAGATTGAATGTTACATATTACTTGATCAGAATGATCAGAAGACCATGTATGGGGAAATCTTAGGGAATCTTAAAACTTTTGTCAGGAATTCCAGAATTAGATGCATAACCTAGCCCTCCCTCTCGGAGAGCTAATCATCCACAAATAGGCATTCCAAATGCTAAATACAGCTAGGCAGACTAAAACCCATCAAAATCATTTACCACCTATGGCTACATAGTGGAGCTAAAAAATAAGGAGCTAGAGAAACATACCAGCCGCAATGCAGCGTTTCTTCCAAAATCATTTCCATTTTCAACAACATCACGAAGAGCATCTGGAAGAACCTTCCAGAATTCACCAACAAATTCTGAGCCCTTTCTCCTACTATTCTGAAGGATGTCATTTGCAAGGTAAAGAAATGACAATCTCTGTTCACGTGGTGAGCAATGGAATTGCTGGGCCCAAGTTTCCACCACTTGTTTTGCTTTGTTCATGTGAAAAATACACCAATGTGATAAAGCTAGTTGGAGTTGAGGATTACAATCCATTAGAAGAAAGCATTTGTTAAATAACTGAATGTTGAAAAAAATAAATATGAGAAAGTAATTTTTCCTACTGTGCCCACAAATTCAAATTCAAGAGAACGGAAATCCAATATTTGTCCTCTTTCTTTTTCTTGTCTACCAAATTAAACAACAGTAAGAAAATAACTTATTTTTTGTTCATTATAACCTCCTTTGTTTCTCCCTATTTTTCAAACATGGAGTTAATGTCCATGCCCCACCAATGTGTTTCCTGAAAACTGGATAGCAGGGATAGAATAAGATCAAATGATCATCTACTTAAAAGAAAAATATTAAGATCAACTAATTATCTAATTAGCAGGCAAAAGTTGATGGATACTTTCAATGCTTTGCTGTGAACTATTGAGCTTTGCCAGCTTATCCACCAAAATTTGTGTATTAAATGTGCTCCCCATCGTTTCGGGCACAATATTCATCAACTAGTAAGCCTGAAGCAGAACTTTTAAGAGAAAAGCAAATTCTGCCAAAAACAAACTAAATAAGTACAATATCACATATGTGGGACCAGATAAAAAAGAATTCGACTAGATAATAATAATTAAGTTGGACAAATCCTGTCATATCACAAGTAATGCCAAAGAAAAAGGAAACACTTTTTGGCTCATACGATCCATGTTGAAGAAGTGGACAAGAATGTATTGATAGAAGTCAAATAAGAGGTCTATGTTTATGCTTATTCTCTTAACAATATAGATTAGTCGACAAATCGCAGTCTAGGGATGTTTGTTGTGTGTCCTGACTCCTGGCCATTTTTTTATCAGGTAAATCAAGGTTTCATTAATAAATGCATCGGGTAGATGCTGGGAATTACAAGCTTCGGCAAGGAAAAAAAAGATAGCTCCTGAAAAATGAGTCCTTCTAAGTAACTCCTAAAAAAACCTTCTAAGTAATATCCTAAAAATCTAACAATCAAAATTGGGGTCTCCGAAGTGAGTATGGAGAGGATTTCTGGCAGCTGAACATTTCCCCTTAGAAAGATACATTCACCGAATAGCTCTTCAGATCTCATAATGGATACAATAATGTAAAAAGTATTACAATATTTGACCTCTTATACATTCCATGCTTGCAGCTACAGTTCATTGTATGATCTCATACACACTTTTTTTCAAGAATAAAAAGATACCATACACACATTATGTTCATATCGGGCTAACTAGAGCAAATATAGCAAACTGAGCCAATTTAACTAACACACATTCATTCCCGCAACTTCCATAGAATCTTTGAAAAGTCAAATTGTAAATAACCCTGATTTTACATTCCTTTCAGCAACTAATAGTTGAAATATCATTTAATGTACAATTTATACCTTTCTAAAAGCTGGAAATAATCAGCGGCCATCCCTACCCTACCATTCGGAATTTCGAAAAAGAAGTGGTGGCGCCAATCCGTTGGCTTAGCAGTTAAAGAAAATTGGATCTTTAAGCCTTTAAACATTGCATTACTTTTATTTAATCAAAACATAAGTTTCTCCCTAAACAAGGCAAAAGAGAATTGGCATGTCAGGTTCAATTCCTAGGTTTGCGGGTTCAACATGCTCGCAAAAATAGAAAATCAAGAATTTTATTTGAAAAAAAAAAAAAGTGCACCGCATAAAATTAACCCTAGAATCAGAATAAGGAGTGCCTGGGTGGAAGAGAGGAGGAAGAAAAGACAAACCAGTATGCAGGAGCGGCGAAGGGAATTTGGGAGAAACAGACGATCAATACATAGTTAGAACAAACCGAGTAACAGATGAACAGCAGTTGTAATAATAGGAATGAAATCACCAACTAAAAGCCCATATCTAAACCAAGTTGGGTTTAGCTTCCTCTCGTGAACCTCTACTCTGATACGATTAATTTCCCCACCTCTCCTTCCTTTTTCATTTTAATTACCTTTTCTGTCCTTTTAGAAAAAAATGTTGTAGTAATATGTAGGATTTTTTTTTTTTGGCATGAATTTTTATAAATTGAAACGTATCAATATATTGTATATAAATAATTAGATTAAATATATATAAATTTTAGATTTTTACAATTAGGATCGAATTATATAAATTCTAGAAAAATTATACAAATTGCAACCACATTCAATAATTAACCAAAACTACAATTAAAATGCATAATAACTATTAAATGTTGGTCATTTTGCGTAATTACTTTTTTTTTTCTTTTGTTACTATTTTTGGATGATTCTAACAACTTTGAATTATATAAAATTATTATCTTAATTGGAAAGGTTTGTAGTAGAATTACGCTTTGTTTGAATGGTTGTTATGTATTGTTTCATAATGTATTGTATTGTATCATACTGTATTGTTTCAATTACTACAATATTTGGATAGAGTGTATTATTTTTCATCGTTACATAATGTCATACATCCATAATTTAAATGATAAACTTATAAGAAATTGAAAGGTATATGGTAAATTCCATGAAAAGATGGCGTAAATGATAAAGTAGCTCCAAAGAAAAACTTCATCAAATCTAACATCTTTGTCTCTACCTTTTTTAACAAAATTTACTATTTTCTTGTTCCTCAAATATTAGTTTACTGACCTAATAAAAATTTGTGTTTTAAACAAGACAAAATAATAAATTCTGTTATAAAAAGGTAGAGACGATGATGTTAGATTTCATGAAGTTTTTCTTTGGAACTAACAAAAAAGACAACAATTGTGAATTTTATTAGCCATGTAGGATCCATAGTTAAATTTAATACTTTTTTTTTTATATAAATCTATTAGGCTTAGGATAAAGGACCAAAATTAATATCTTTTATTATACATCAATGTCCATTTTAATCAAGTGAAATATACTAAGGACCAAAATAAACACACTTGTCATATATTAAGGACTATTTCAATCAAGCGAAATATATTAAGGACCAAAGTAAAACATTACTCATACATTAAGGATCATTTTGGTCATTTTCTCGTTGCAATTTTAATTCTAACATTGTAGCTATTATTATTTGAATAGTTTTCAAACAGTTTTAAAATATTTGAATAAAATTAAAAAGTGTTTGTATTATTCTTAAGATAAAATAACAAAAATAAGTCATAAGATAAGTAGTACTGTTTATATTTCATGTTTGTAGGTAGATGTATTCTAATTTGACAACACTACTACGTCTAGGATTCTAATTTAATCAACAAGTTATTTTTCAATAATTTCATTCTCTGACACATTTTTTTAATATATCCTTTCTAGATTAGAAATAGACTTTTAACATTAAATTTCTCCTTCTTTTTTTTTTTCCTTAGCAGTCCTTCTGCAAGTATATAGGGTGAGGTGCGGACTGTCATTAATCAACATACTGTGTAAAACTTAAGTGTGTCATTATATAGCATGAATGAAAGAAGTGAAGATTGAGTACTGTATAGGTAGCACTACAAACATGAAGAATAACCAAAGGAAAAAGAAAAAAAGAACGTTATTGATCATCAACTGATCTCTGTCTAGATATGTCTTACAATTTCTTCCTCCCCCATGGCGTAGCATTTCCATCGAATAGCTCATCAATGTCAGTTTCAATTTCTTCAGGTTGGTACTTTACATACTTCTCAGTTTGTCTTCCGGGAGTAAAGGTTTGACTAAACCTTGCCAAAAATGACCTGTAGGCTGGTATCACCATGTTTGATATTGAAACTCTGAGCTCCGACTGCAACTGTTCGTCACTAATCACCCAAGTGCTCTGCGTCTTGTGTATCTCGTCAAACAAGGCATTGAAACTCTTGAACCTCTCTTTCAATATTGGTTTATTCACTTTCCCATTTACATTCAATCCCTCATGGTTTAAACATTGCAACAGTTTCCCCCACGTTTCTCTTTGGTAATTCTTGTGGTACTGTCTTAGGTCGGAAGATCGCTTTCTGTACCATTGATCCCCCATCAGGCTATTGATCTCTGGAGATCCTTTTATTTTTTGCAAGATGTATCGTCCGTTATTCATCATGAATATGGAGCTGAGCGACGTGTCTTTGTAAAGTCTTGATTTGGCCTCCAGACTCGCATCCAATAGATCCATCACTTTTATCATATGCGTCTCGAAGGGTGATGGCTTATTTGATGACGCAGGACGATTCTCTGCCGCTTGTGGGTCGAAATCCGATCCCGAGGAGGAGTCAGCTCTTTCTACCATCTGGTGTTCTCTGAAAACCTGCTCTAACGTGTCTCTGTACTCCCCTACATTTTTCACATAATCCATGATGTAGCGAGTCAAGGGATGAACCGCACCACCTGGAACAGCCGTCTTGTTTGTGTCCCCCTGGATGGAGTTCTCCAGCTCTGAAAAGATAGAAACCATCGATTCTCCTAACCGGCCCCGAGTCAACGTAGCTTCAGCCTTGAGTTCATCAGCGTAAGAAACTGGAAAGATCTTATCCACCAAAGGAACAAAATCCCGCAAAGTCTCGTATATGTCCAGAAACTTGAAGAGTTTTTCAGCCGCCCGTTTTGTCATGGAAACGGCTTCAGCGAAATTAAGGAGTTGGATCATCATACCTCGAGACAAATCGCTGAAGATGGTCTCCGCAATCGATGGTTGATCCTCAAACACTGCGGCCACCAGCTTCCGTTCGCTGGAGAAGAGCACATTAGTGCAGTGCTTGAATGTTACAATCCAAGCAGTAACCTCTTTCTCCAGTGGATCCCAATTCATCTTCTGCACATCGTCGATGCTATATTTTTCAAAGCCAAGCTTATGCAAGCTTTCCTCCAAAGCTTTCCTCCGTGCGATGAAATAGGCATGGCAGCATTCTGTTTCGTAGCCTCCTGCAATCAACGCTTTGCAAAATTTATTCAAGGTGGCTACCATTTCCTCAGAGTAGCCTGGAAATTTATTTTCTTCAGAAGGTTTAGATTCAGGAGCAGTGTCTTGTTCTGCATTTTGTTTGGTGTCTGCTGATGAAGAATTAGCGGCTTCCTTATTAGGCTTGGCAGAACTAGTGTCTGAATTGGGTATATCTGAATCAGTATTGATCTTGTAATCGTAGAGGATTGATTTGTATTCCTCCTCTATGTAGGACATTGCGCGTTGAAGAACACCATCAACGCGGCTGATTGAATAAGCATATTTATACTCTGAAGAAAATTGACGGAGTGAGGTAAATAGCTTATAAGTCATAAGATAAGTAGTACTGTTTATATTTCATGTTTGTAGGTAGATGTATTCTAATTTGACAACACTACTACGTCTAGGATTCGGAGATTCGATCTACAATATCCAAAAATGATGAGGCATCCTCCTGAGATAGCTGGTTCCATTTGACGGGTGCATCGCCACCATCATATCCTTCAATCTTAGCCTCAACAAGAACAGCAAATTGTTCGACAAACACAGGAACATCGGGAGGCTTAGATTCATCATCACCCCCTTTTAAGTTTGACGATTCAGAGATAAATTTATCTATTTCTTCGGAAACCTTATCGAGATCAGGAGGCAAGGGAGAAGAATCTTCAACCTTGACCTCTTCAACGTCGTCTGTCTTGGCACCATCGTCATCTGTTGTTTTGATGGCAGCATCATCATCTGTTGTTTTGATGACAGCAGCGTCCGCTGGCAGTTGTTCAACAGTGTCTGCTTCTGCAGACTTTGGAGAAGGTTTAATTTCAGTTTCATCTGAGGGGTCTGGAATATCTGTCTGTTTGTCATCGGATTTTGTTTGTGTTACTTTCTCTGCATCCATAACAATTGAAATAAATGTGAGGAGAGTTTTTAAGGGAAATTGAGGTTGCTTACATTCTCTGGATGTGGAAGAGCAGTAAACTAATTGTGATTTTAGAAATGTTGGTGTTCTGATTGGAGATGCAGCGAGCAAATCGACGAGAAAGGAAAATGTGTGCGGTCAAAACTGAATACATATTAATTAGTTTGTTACCTTCAACCTCCACCTTTATCCACGTCTAATATTCTATGTGCCATAAACTTGCACAAATGAAGGACGGCCTCTCCTACATCTCCATCTAATCCTAAATATTACACTTTGGAATTGACAAGTTATATTTTTTGTGTTTTCTATACTCCCATTTTTTAGACAATTAATCGACAAGAAAAAATGACTGTGTGCAACTTAAATTTTTAATTTGATATCCTATGACCTGATTCTATGAAATCCAAATAGTTAGAAATTGACATGGTTGCAAATAATTAACTAATTTTGGCAAATTCATTGTATGTGATTGTGACTGGTGAGAGCAAACATACTTCCAAAGACGATATACTGGCACAAAATTCTATCGATTTGTTATACATGTGTCTATTCGACTGAATCACTTAATTAAGGAATCAATTTTACTTGTGACACTCTAATTAACACAAATCAAGTGTTACATAATAAGGGGAAATAGTCATACTTGATGAAATATTCCATAACTATCCCCACATCATGAAAAAGAAATTACAATCACTATAAAATACACGCACAAAATTTTTTAGACTTGATATTCACACATTCTCCTTTTCCTTCTCCAGATAGTTTTGTTGGTTAAACTTATTTCTATAATAGTATGTTATAGTCACTATTATGAAATAAATGATTTTTGAGAATATTGTTAAATCATGGATAGATTTAATGTTTGAACACGTCACTCTCAAAAAAGCAAATAAGGTAGAGTTATAACTTGTTCAACATTTGTCAGCTTGATTAGAATTGAATAACTGGTCATAATTCAATTTGTCCATCTTTTAAAAAATCACTGTTTTTTTTAATAATTATTTTTAATTATTAATTCAAAAACGTTAATGAGAAATTGTTTATTAGATGACATTAAAAAAAAACATAAATTGTATAAATAATTTTTTTATGAATCATTTAGGCCACATATGCCAAGATTAATACAAAAATTTAGATGGATAATATGGATTGAGTCTAAAATGAATTGAAGCTAAATATGTAACCTATCAAATCTCTCCAGATCTAAACAAGTTAGACGAGTCATACTATCAATCTTTTCGACAATTGTAATGTTGCTCTAAATTTTTTTTAGTATTATAATAAAGTATTAATTTTTATATATGTATATGGACATTTGATATTGGTTTGTCATCTTAATTTCTCAAAACTACTTGCACATGAGACGAGAAGGGGGAAAAGTTGAACTTTTGATCTCAATTTATCGCATGTGCAAAACTTCAACATAAAAGTTGTTGAAGTTTTGTCGATGAAGCGAGCTAAATAAAAGAGTCAAAGACCATTATAAATTATAAATCACCCCTTAAACAAGAAAAAACATTAAAAACAATATGAAATGAATAACCAAATATTTCACTCAATGATTAGATGATTGATCTTAACTTTCGACTTTCGTTTCTTCCGTTGACAAACATTCACAATAAAAAATCAAAAAGCATTAAGCACGATCAAAATTTTTAAATTTGAAAGTTTTATCTTGAAGCAAGTAGAGTAAAAAATTGAAGACCACCAACTTGTAAAATCAATTACCCAAAGAGTGTTATATCAAATTAGTCACACCAAATCCATTCTCCATGTCCTATCCTCTTAAATCGAGTTATTATTATGTCATTCTTAATCGTCAATTTTGATAGATGATTAACAATTATTTAACCCCACCTACCTTATTCCCAAAAAAACTTGGGGTATAAAAAGGGTAAGGGTGAAGGGTTCGACAAATAAATTAAGTCGAGAATTTATTATACAAGTACTTATCTTAACTAGCAGATAGATAATTGGTAAATCTTAAAAGATGGCAAATATTGCAACAATGATAATGTTATAATAACAGAAAGAGATTGAAGATAATAATCAAATAGGAGAAAAGAAAGAAAGAATTAATGGAGTAGTGTCCATGCTTTGAGAGCCAAAAAAAGAGGGATCAACTAGAAAACCAAGCTAACCAACAATTACGTCTCTATCAAACCAACAGTCCCTCCTATCAACATTGTAGTGTAGAGATTAGTAATATAAGTGCAGGTTTAGTCAAATAATTATTATTATACATTTAATGTGTCTTGTACAACATTTGGTTTAAAGTAGTATTTGTTTTCTATTAGGAATATTTATTTTAAAATGTTCAATACATGTGATTATTTTATCTGTTTAAGTTATGTATTAAGTATTAATTTTTGTATTCTTATTTCACTTTTTATCCCTCAAAATACGACAAGTAAATTCACATATAAAAGTATTATTTATGGCAACAAATATGACAATCAAACACGATATATAATGCTTATTATTAGTGCCAGACTATATGGCCACAAATTGAAGTGGGGAAAATATAAAAAGTAAAAAATCAACAAGTAAGGTCCTACCGGGAGTCGAACCCAGGTCGCTGGATTCAAAGTCCAGAGTGCTAACCACTACACCATAGAACCAATTGATATTTACATGATGTTATTATTTTTAAAATCTTAGATTTTATTTTGTGTCCCGTAGACAGAAAAAGGTCTTAAATGAAGAATATCATTCCACTTTTTATTAGTTATTTTTCTCTACCTCTGAGAATACTTTTAACTGTTGACATCCTACAAATACATTAAAGGTGACAATTCTACTCACATTATTTAACCACAATTATCATTTAAAGAAAATAAGAGGGAGTCGCTCGATCAATAAGAAAAAAAATTATTTAATAGAATTTTTTTTTCTTTTATTAATGATCTCACTTAAACGTGAAATAAAATTATTTGATTGGTTGATGGGTAAATAAGAATGTTCCCTAAATTTATTTATTGATCTTATATATAAATTAAGTAATTGATTTCACTATTTTAATATAAAACTAATTTAGCGTACTTGCTTATACTTGAAAAAATGATTTTATCTAAAATAAAATATTTTATATATGATTTTAATATAGTATTGATATATTATATGTCAAAACTAGTTTTGTATTTACAACAAAATACGAGCTTAGCGTTGTCGCAAACGAAAAAGAGGAGGGCTGCGTAGGGCATTCTTGGGGTCCACACTTGACAAGGTTGGCCAAGACGAACTCGCCACGTCAGTTTGACCATCCTGTAAAGTGAGAAGCGGGCCCCCACACACACTCACACCAACCAAACCCTTCTTTTTACACTCTCATGCCTTGTCGGCCCATTTAACAAAAACACTTTACTCCTCCCTCCCTTCACCGGAATCTGACTTTGTTACCGGCAAATTTTATCGCCGGGAACTCTCATGTGATAGCTCTAACTTTACTTGCTTGAGCACTTATTTATCTTCATCAACGTTTCCACTTAGATTCTCTGCTGCTGCTGGAGATCTCGATTCTTCGGGCCACAATATAGACATGTATGTGGTTCCTCCTCCCAAACGACCCGATCCGTTGTCTGGATCCATCAATGGGTCCGATGATTCGCGTATTTACCAGACATGGAAAGGAAGCAATGTAAGTCTATCTTGAATCTTTGGGTTTAGCTTCATACTGCAGCTTCAATCTTTTAACTATACTTCAATCTTTGGGTTTAGCTTCATACTGCAGCTTATGAACTATACTTCTATGCTTCTGCTGCTTGCTATTTCATCACAGACTAAAAGGCGCGTGTTAAAAAGAACCCAACAAGTAGAAATATATGGGACAAGTCACTGAGGATTCTGCGTCCTAGTTAATGGTAGCCAAGCAACAACCAACAAGTAGGAGTGTGCTCATGCTAGGTTATGTCGTCACATTTACTATAGTAACATTACCAGTATTTTGGCGTGTGCCCAATCCTTATCATATGTTCATCTAAAGCTGAAAATCTTTCTTTCCTCCGATGTCTTTTGCTGCTGTTCATGTGTTGAAAAACCAGTTCTTGTATTTTATGCTTTACATCAAACTTCCTGTATTAAAAATGGACAGTTTCTCTCTTTAGGCCTACTCTTCCACTAGCCGAGTTTTGCATTCCAAAAAGAATATATGCCACTTTTTTCTTAATTACTGACTCTTCATGTTCTTCTCTCTGAGCAGATATTTTTCTTCCAAGGAAGGTTCATATTTGGACCAGATGCAAGATCCCTAGCACTAACCATATTTCTCATAGTGGCCCCTGTCGCAGTTTTCTGTGTCTTCGTTGCTAGAAAGCTTATGGATGATTTTTCAAATCACCTGGGGATATTGATTATGGTTGTCGTCATCGTGTTCACATTCTATGTAAGTTCTCTCCCTGGTTTTCATTCATTGTACCATCCTCATTGCTATGATTTAGCCTTCTACGGAACAAGCTTACCAGCAGTTTATGATTGCAATTGCAGAGAACACAATATCAGTATAAAGTTGTCTTTATTTAATCTCATGGTTACTGGTAACAAAATTCCGAGTATTAGATAATTACTTAATCTGATGTTACCCTGGAAAAATTCCAAGTATTAGAAAATCAATGATCTCAAAATTGATCAGATATTAACTTGGCATTGCATCCCAAGGATGTACGTTTGGCTTGGTTGTGTCAATCGGCTTCTATTCGACTGTTAAGTGGCTGTTCTTACAGTGAAAAAGAATGGCAACCTTATTGCATAACCTTTGCAAGGTTTCTTCCAATTTGCATTGCTAAGAGTTTCACATTTGAATCTTACAGGTTTTAGTTCTACTCCTTCTCACATCTGGAAGGGATCCAGGAATAATTCCTCGTAATGCACATCCTCCAGAACCAGAAGGTTATGATGGTACTGTTGAAGGCTGTGGACAAACCCCTCAATTACGTTTACCCCGCATTAAAGAAGTTGAGGTCAATGGCATTACTGTGAAAATCAAATACTGTGACACCTGCATGCTTTATAGACCTCCCCGTTGTTCTCACTGCTCAATCTGCAATAACTGCGTTGAAAGATTTGACCATCACTGTCCTTGGGTAGGGCAATGCATTGGTCTGGTAATAGTTCTTTTTATCTTTTTAACATTTTTTAAGTTAGTATTACTGACTTAATAACTGATATGCTCTCTTTTCAGTTAACTTTTCACTGTTTGATATATTTGATGAACCATTGCATAAACTCAGATATGAAGAGTTTAGCAGACATTTTTATTGTAATCACACTCCCTCTTTCTCCTTGGAAACCACAAGAAGATACTAACCAAAGACTGATTCTTCAACTTATAAAAACAAATAAAAAAATGTAAGACTGAGTCTTTCTTCTTTTATGTATTTTTTTTAAATTACCTATTACTCTAATGTCAATTTGTGAAAACAAGTAAAATTCCATATCCAAAGATAACTTGTAGAGTTGTTGTCTGCATAAGCAATGTTGTGGATCTGAAGTATTAGATCTTCAAAGCATCTTGAAATTTTTCTCAAGTATATAATTATGTTAAATTGTTAATACTAATGTATGTGTCAGACTCTTTTAGCACATTGATGCTGTTGATAGCAGGAGGAATTTTAAAAGTTTGTAGCTGAGCTTTTTAGTTCAAATGGCCACCATGCAGACAATTTTTACATTTTAGAAATATTTAGCACTCTAGATCTTTGCGGTGGAAATAAGTTGGAGGGTTTAGTACACATATCCACATCTTTAAGTTCTCGCTTCTCACCTTTCAACTGAAATCTTTTTGTTTCGTTGCGTACTAAACTTGCTGTCTTGACTCAGATTTGTGAAGGTATGAAGTCGGGCTGGTCAATTTATGTGTTAACATCATTGTCCACGTTTGATTTCAGAAATATGTGTAGTTCATTTGCTCACGCTGATAATTTTATGTAACAAATGCATCCTTAAAAATGGATCATCTAGTGTTTATGTAACAAATGCATCCTTAAAAATGGATCATCTAGTGTTGCACAGACTTCTGAAGCATTTTTCTTTTATTGCAGCGAAACTACCGTTTTTTCTTCATGTTTGTCTTCTCGACGACACTTCTTTGCATATATGTTTTTGGATTCTGCTGGGTCTACATTAAGAGAATCATGGTTCTAGATGACACTACCATATGGAAAGCAATGATCAAAACACCGGCCTCCATTATTCTGATAGTATACACTTTTATATCAGTGTGGTTTGTTGGAGGTCTTACTGCTTTTCATCTATACCTCATCAGTACTAATCAGGTATGGTCATGGATTTTAACTATATGCTTTTGTTTATCTAAGGGGTTTTGTATTTTGATGTGAAATGCAAGTGATATCAATCTTTGGGTACTGCAGACTACTTATGAAAATTTTAGATACCGATATGATTGGCGTGCCAACCCTTACAACAGAGGAGTGATACAGAATTTCAAGGAGATATTTTGTACGAGTATTCCTCCATCCAAGAACAATTTCCGTGCAAAGGTGCCCAGGGAACCCAAGATGCCAAGCCGGTCTGCAGGTGGGGGTTTTGTGAGTCCAAACATGGGGAAGGCTGTGGAGGACATAGAAATGGGCAGGAAAGCAGTTTGGAGTGAAGTAGGGGATAATGAAGGACAACTTAGCGACAGCGATGGCCTGAACATCAAAGATGGCATGTTAGGGCAAATGTCTCCTGAGATAAGAACTACGGTAGATGAGACTGATCGCGTGGGAATACATCCTAGAGGATCGAACTGGGGAAGGAAAAGTGGAAGCTGGGAGATGTCACCTGAAGTTCTTGCTTTGGCATCAAGAGTGGGAGAAGCTAATCGGACCGGTGGGAGCAGCAGACCAACAGATCAAAAGTTGTGATTAACAGATAGTATGAAAACTGGATTGAATAGATTAGTGGTTCTTGGAGGTGTATGATATGTGGTCATTCAATGTTGTGTATTATCAGTGTTGACGGGTGTGAAGATGTTGGCTTTAGGAAGTGAACTGTTGTGTGATATGGGGGGTGCTTTTCATTCCTAAATTTGTATTGTATGTGTGGAATAGTTAGTGTAATACATTAGTTCTCATCTGGGTTTTGCTATGTTCATGCTAGGTGATGAATATGTTCTCACACAGCTCTTAGTTTACCAGCATGCTTGCACTTACATTTATTCTTTGTGCATCACACTTTGGGTCAAGAGTCCCATATAATACATTTTACAAGGAAGAATTGAGTCTGCCCTTTTCTCTTTTCTTTCTCGTAAAATGAGAATATATGAAGTCCCTCCTTATGTCTTTTTTTAGTTGACATATAATGTTTCGTAGAATCATTTGAACAAGTAAAAATTCTCTTTTCCCCAAATTAGTGTTTTAGTGCCATATAAACCTTTGTACAAGTTTACGCTCATCTGTAACTGGGTTAGTAAATTATATATGGCTCTCATTACTTTGTATTTGCTCAAGTGGGATGAACGCACTTTTTCCATGTTACAACGACCTTGTAATTTTATCTTATGCTCCATTTTGTCACCAGCACTAGCTATCGGGTGATGTTCTGCGCACCTATTTTCTTCGTACCTAAAGTTTTTTTATATAATAGTAACAAAAATGAATTAAATTTTTTATTGAGGTTAAACGTGAGCATTCCTATTAGAACGTGGAAAGGAATCCTTTGACAATAATAATTAAAAAAAAAAAAAGCAGTCCAATCCTATTAGTGATCGAATTCTATTTCTTCTACTATAGAATAGTTGTATGTTTCTTTGGCATTCTTTCATCCTTATGAACATTCTTAGCAGGCTACCTGTCAAGCCACTTATTCGTTTCCATTGCGTCTCAAAATTTTGGAAGGCATTAATCGGTGAACCTTATTTCATAAAGAAGCATCTCAATCATGCCAAAAACCAACTCAGTTCCCAAAATTTGCTTTTCCTCGAGTGGTACCCCAACGGTCAATTGTTGTCTCATTCTGTCTCCATGGTTCCGGAGGATATTCCCATAATTGATTTCAGTTCACATTCTTATCCAACAGAGATGGATGGTATTAGACTCTATTCTAGTTGTGACGGACTGTTTCTCATCGGAATTTGGACTGACCGTTTTGTTGAACAGCCTTCCATATTAGTCATATGTAACCCTTCCACGCGGCAATCAATACGACTTGCCCATACTAGATTTCCACAACACATAGAAGAAGAGGTTGATTGGGGTTCTACTTACGGATTGGCTTATGACTCTACCATAAAATCTTCAGGATTGACATTTCCGGGGAAAGGGGCAATGAAAATGGTTCTTGGAGAATAATTGATGGTAAAGGTAAAACAGATCGCCGTCTGCTGAGGTGTGGAGAATATTTGGCATCTGTAGGTGGAGCATTTCATTGGCTTGGTTTCTTATCAAAGTTGTGCGTGGTTTAGTTTAATATTTCATGTGAGACGTATGGAGAGATATCATTGCCAGAGATGATGAGCTCCCAGCTCATTCTATCCCAGTTCAACAACGCTGAAGTTGTGGTTGATATTCATGTGGGTGTATCAGTGTTGAGAGGAACGCTTGGCATTTATTATAAGGATGACAAAAATTTCAATTTATGGGTAGTGAAAAAGTATGGTAATTGGATGAAATTGTTTTTTTTTTTTTAATTTGCATCAGGTGTCGAGTAAGGAGTTTTTAAATCTATTACCACTAGCCAACCCCTGAAGGTTTGGATGAAATTGTATTTGTATAGAATCACGCCGATGTATGAGTTTTCAGATGATGAAATGTTGGTGTGCCTATCTATATCAAGAGCCTTATAATTATATATATAAGATAATATCATTAATGTTTCCTTATGATATTGCTGAATTTAGCTGCGATGTGGATGGTTTTCCTTATACGGACTCTTATCTTTCCCGAGCTGGGCCATTGAATTATATTCTTATAATTTTATCAAAAGAATTTATGGAAGATCTCTTTTATTTGTTTCCCAGCTCACACTTTATAACTTGTCTTTCCCTTAAATTTACTTTAGTTGTTATAATCACGTTACTTCTTTACACCTTTTAGTCCATAAATACTCTCACCCAACTTTAATTGAATTTTACTAATTAGTTATTTCTTTTATTTGTTCTAAAAGACAATTTATTTGTTTATTCAAATTACTAATTTTAGCTGAATTCAAAATATTTAAGTCTAATGTAAAATAAAATAAAGATTTTATCATGTAAAAAATTATTTCAATTTCACATGGCCCCACCTCCCGGTGTTGTCATCTTTCGTATATGATAGTCTCTTTTATATTTTTATACTAGTGGTGGTCAACCCGTGCTGAGCACGGGCCCAATGTTGCGGTGTATATTTAGTTTATTGTCACTAATGAAATTCTACGCGTTTTATATATTTTCCGTTGGCTGTAATTTTTTTTGGAAGCAATTAATAGCAACTTATTAACTTTTATCTGTATTTATATCTACACAAAATTCAGCCATGTTTGCAGCTGCATAGTGTTTGTTTCTACTTACATTTATATTTACAGAAGATGCATTGGTCAACTGCAAGCAACAAACCATTCTTTATCATCTAACAGCCAACAACAAGTACAGATGTAGCTTCTATTTACCTCATATCTCAAGTTGAGTTTTCTAGTTCTTTTAACAAATCAACAAAAAATGTAAAGTTTCCCAGGAAATGTAGTTGACAATTCAGCAGTAATCGAAGTTTTAGGTATACTCCAAATAAAAGGGAATATAAACAAATAAGGGGAAAAGAATTGACCAGAGGCTGCAATACTACTGAACGCTAAGCAACGTTTGTTCACTCTTTTTTTTTTGTCGCCAAGAGGGTATTTTTTAACCATGACCAACAGGGAAGCCCCGAATAACGGAATAGGTCTTCAAGTTAGATCCATCTGATACCATAAATGGTTGGCAAGAATTTAGAGATGTGTTTTACTATGAGTTAAATACTATACCATGCATTATATATAATATTTGATTAAGACACAGAGACACCCTACTCATACACAGATATAATTAAAAAAAATTATACCAAATTAAACATATAAACAAAAAAGAACGAGATGAAGATAAAGAGACATTTTTGGTTGAATGAACCTCCACTTTTATGTGCTTAACATGGGGCCTAAAGATTTGACAAGTTTATGAACTCATGATAGCCAAGAAAATACTTGCACATGGTTTAGTGGTTTGTTGTGCTCTATGGACTATGATCTTATTCTTCTCGTACATAGACCCAATGTTTCATCTTCTTCTCTTTTCAGTTTAATATGACTTTCTCATCACTTAAGGTTCAAATCCGAGCCAACTGATTCAGTTGTTTCTCTCTTTCTATACTTCGAAACCAAATGTTTCATCTTTTTCTTTAGTTTAATATGACTTTCTCATCACTTAGTGTTCAAACCCGAGCAACCGATTCAGAATAAGAAATTTATAAACTTATTTTAAGAATAAGAATAATATTCTTCATTTTTTAAAAATATTTTATTTTACATTAAACTTAAATATTTGTGGATGAACTAATATTAAGAATTTAAACAGATAAAAAGAATGTTGCATGAACTAATACTAAGAATTTGAATAGATAAAAGAATTTGTGTAACTATAGGAATAGAGTTAATAATTAGTAACTCTACAGTATGAGAATATATTGCATAAAAACACACATGTTATTTACGTTATTTAGTAAATGTAAGACAACTCTAATACCAATCGTTACAGTTTACAATTTATACATACAAACGAAAGCATAAATTAGGATGACAAATTTATATTATAACTAGAGAAGATAATTAGAACAAAATACTTACCTGCTAAGATAGGTCATCCGCGCACAAAAAAATTCATGAGTCAAGATAGGCCATTTGCGCAGGCACAGACAAAGCTAATGCTAAGAGATGGCAAGACAGCATGCCATCAGGACAGGGCATATTAGGCAATGCTGAGGAAACATGCTATTCAACCAAGCATAGGACAAGAGCCAGGCTTGTGTATTTCAAGACTTGTGTACGTAAAAAGATTTCAGAAAAGAATGATTTTATTTTTTGGATAACCACTACCCCTTCCTATATTTTTCAGCAAAAGGAGAAAGGGTTGAAAAACAAAAAGTTTTCTGCCATTAACAATCATTATTAACCATTAAACCAACATCAATCACATTCGACAATAGAATATTTTCTTTTCACCTTTTTCTAGGGAAATAAAAATTCTTTTTTTCAAATGATTTTTTTCTTGTATTAAAAGACTAGTAAAATACTCAAATAGGCAAATTTTTTTCGAACTTGACCAATTAGTCAGGCTCAACACAGACCGCAAATTTATTAATAGATGCTTTTCAATTATCATAATTTATTTGTAAAAGCATGAATTAATCATATCATAATAAATCACAATTGTATCACTAAAAATCTATAATTGCACTTCTCAATTTGATTTTAAAATTAACCCTCACATCTTATTTAACTCCTTAGGTTAGAATTATCAATACAAATCAATATTTTTTTAAAAAAATAATTAATTTATTGATTAACTTAATCTTTTATTACAATACTTAAATTCACATGCAGAGTTTCACATAAAAATTTATAAGCACTCCTAAAAGGGTATCTTCTATCTTGAGACCTTGATAGAATTCTATCAACTAATTATTATTTCATTGACGTAATTTATTGTTTTTCAATCTATTAAAAATTTATTAACTCATTAAATTAATCTCGCCTTTTAACAAATTAAAATAATAAATCAAATAGATCATAGTAATTATATCAAGATTAAGAGTATAAACACATATAATGAATTAGAGATATTGTTTATTGAAATTCATAACCTAAACAAATATCTCTAAATGGTTTGTTCAACGCATACAAAATGCACTAGCATAAGAAATCCGAATTATACTTTTCTCATAATTAAAATTGAATTATATTTAATCTTGTGCTACAAACTTACAACCATCAAAGTACTTATCCAACTTCATCTTTGATTTTGAACATTTAATTTATAATTCATAAGAATTGTAATCTTTGGTATATGAATTAAACTACTCTATACATAAAATTGTCTATTATATAGACAATCGACTTCACATATAAACATGATAATCTATTTAAATAAAGATTTCATTATAACAATAAAATAAAATAAAGTGTCTTTACAAGGGATTAGAAAGCAATTCTGCTATCTAACCAAATGATTAGTAATATATCCCAGTGTTGATATGAGGAAAAATTAATCCGAACACCACTATTATCAAAAAAAATAATAACTCAAAATTTTTTAAAATATAATCACGTATAAATATGGACATCACCACAGAAAAATCAACTCCACCAACTTTTTCAAATAGGTTAGGTGCAAAATATTTTGTTTAAACCAAAAAAATGTATACTGGGTGAAGTGTTTGTTCGTATTATCTCTCACCTTAATTCATGCACTGTGTCCTAATTACTCTATACATGTATGCACGCTACGGTGTCGGTGTAAAATTAATTTAACTAATAAAAATATAACCCGTCAAATTTAGGGTATGTGATTGAGAAAAAACTTATTTGTGTGAGATAAATAGTATATAAAAACAAGTAAATAGAGCAGCTAGCTGGCTAATAAGGTAGTGGAGCACTGTCAGCGACTTGCAATGGATAATGAATAATAATAGTAGATGGATCCACCGGATCTCTAATTAAATATAAATGGATGGAAATAAATAGTGTTTGATGTGGCCACCAAATTCCAAAATTGTGCTGCCAGAGTTGCGGAGTGCTATCCATACATGTCAGCATCTCGTGGCTACACATCGTCGTGAAATATTAATTAATTTGTTTGTCTCATCTTCTAATTCGGCCTTGCCATGTCAAATTCAAGTAAAATGTGTTTGCACCAATTTCAATTTATTAAAGTTATGTTATCTCAGTAGATGTGTATGTTGTTGTTAATGTTAAATTCATCAATAATTCGGTATTCAATTCTTCTTGCCAGTAGTAGTGAAATCAGCTGGGATGGATAATTGCTAGAAATTGTAATGTTAATGTTAAATTCATCAAGTAATATGATCAAATCATCGCACGTTTTACATCAACCCACTTGGTCAAACCAAGGCAATTAGCTGTAAGAAAGTTCTCAGCACTACTTCTTCCCATGCATGTCTCCATTTGATTAAGTACAAAATTTAAAAATTAAATTATACTATTAAAATAAAATATGTATGTAATTCTTTTAATTTGTAAAGTATAAATTTAAATTGAAATAAAAAGAACAATCTTTTTAACATGAACCAAAAAAGAGTAAAGTATTAATTATGGATATCCTTTTCGAAATAGTATCATGTGGCATATGTTTAGCATATTCCTCCTCGTAAATGCAATGCCTTGAAATATCCAAGTTAACTTTTTCGAGGTGGTGTGGCAATGAAAGTCAATAGTTACTCCAAAAAATAATAATTTAATATTTATTATATTAAAAATAAATATTTAATTCACTATTATATTTTAAAAAAAAGATTATACTCATTTATTATTCAAGGAATAATAGAGTACAATAAATTATTTTTTTATTTATAATTTTTTAAAATATATGTAAAATTGGACAAATATTATTAAACGGGAGAGTAGAATACTTTTCCGATCTGAATTATTGTGCCAGGCTTGATCATGCGTAACACAACTTGTTACGTTAAATTTTGACAAAAAAATTAAAAACAATAATTAAAATGTTAGTATTCAATTGTGGGAAGTATATTGCATATCTCTTCCGTCCAATAATAGTTATTTAATGTTAATTCAACAAAAGGATTAAAAAATGATAAATATTAGCTATAATTTTTTCAAGTATTAAATATATATGTTATTTAAATATTAAAAATAAATTATTTATTAATTTTAAATTGAATAATAAAAATTTACTTTATATGGGGTAAGAATAATTACAAAGAAAGTATGCGTTGATAAGCAAGGAAAATATATTATTAAAATGTGAGAAGTTGAGGACGCGTCTGATGTACGTGGAGAAGGAGAGAGGAGTATCCAAAAGCATAACACCCATTGCGGATTGAGAATATTCGTTCTTGGCTATGGAGATCCCACCCCTTTGGAGAAGGAGAGAGGAATATCCAAAAGCATAACACCCATTGCGGATTGAGAATATTCGTTCTTGGCTATGGAGATCCCACCCCTTTACAATGTCCTTAAATACCAAACCTACTTCTTCCATTCTAAACATCTCATACAATAATCTCCTCCTCTCTTCTCATTTTTCTATACTAAAATATAACAATGGCTCTTACGGCCGTTCATGTTTCTGATGTTCCCAATCTAGATCAAGTCCCTGACAAAGCACCTCTATATTCCACCCGCTTCCCTCAAGGTTTCTTCTTCTTCTTGTTTGTTTGTTTGTTTGTAAAATCTTTAATTCACAGAAATTGATGAAATTTTTTTATTTGCTGCAGGGGTTGAAATTGGAAGAATATCCTTCAACCCATCCAAATTTTTAGTCATTGGACACAGAGGGAACGGCATGAATTCGTTGCAGTCGACTGATCTGAAAATGAAGGCCATTAAGGAAAATTCCATTCTTTCTTTCAACGCAGCTGCTAATTACCCAATCGATTTTATTGAATTTGACGTTCAGGTACCCTACCATACTCCGGCCAAAGCATGGGACCCCAAAAACTTTTTTTTTTTCTTTCGCGTACAATGTTTCCTTTTTTTGATTTACTGGGACAATTTCTTATATTCCTGGCCTGGATCTTGGCCAAAAAATTATTCTAGTTTGAGCCCCCAGTTTGTTCATGAGCGGTATTCTGTGATGGTATACTGATTTATCTCTCTTTTTTTCTTTCTCTGCCATCTTTTGGGATTGCAAATTAATAGATGTGTAAAGAGTCTTACTCTTTGCATGAAAAAGTTGCTGATTACTTGGAGTAAAGAGCCTTTGGGCTTTGACGGGAAAGTAAAGAAGTAAATGTCATTTTTTGTAGGTGACAAAGGATGATTGCCCTGTCATTTTTCACGACGATTTCATTCTCACTCAAGATAATGTAAGCTCTTTTAATTTCCAATCCCCTCTCTCTTTATGTACTTTGATCCTGATTCTCATCGTTGGAATTATTTAATTTTTGCAGGGTACAATTTATGAAAGGAGAATTACTGAGTTGTCGCTTGCTGAATTTCTTAGCTATGGACCCCAAAAGGAGGGAGGTCTCGCTGGGAAACCATTAATGAGGAAAACAAAAGATGGAAAGATTGTTAGCTGGATTGTTGAAACCGATGATTCAGCATGTACCTTAAAAGAAGCTTTTGAGAAAGTAAATCCATCTATTGGTTTCAACATTGAGCTCAAATTCGATGACCACATTGTTTATCAACAAGACTACCTCATCCACGTTATTAAAGCCGTCTTACATGTTGTATTAGAGTATGCTAAAGGCAGACCCATTATTTTCTCAAGTTTTCAGCCTGATGCTGCCCTGCTTGTTAAGAATCTCCAGACCTCCTATCCGGTACGTTTTCCACTTTGGAATCTGTCAATCTTAAATCCCCTCAACAAGTGATTTTGACTTTTGGCACTAAAATCTTGCAGGTATTTTTCCTCACAAATGGAGGTACAGAGATTTACTATGATGTTCGAAGGAACTCGTTGGAAGAGGCCACTAAACTGTGCCTAGGGGGTGGTTTGGAAGGGATTGTTTCAGAGGTGAAAGGCATATTCAGGAATCCAGGAGCAGTTAACAAGATCAAAGAGTCGAAGCTCTCTCTACTGACCTACGGCAAATTGAAGTAAGTCAATATTGAGTCAGATATTTTATTGTGTCTATACGGACGCTAACTATGTGTTGTGTGTATCAGTAATGTGCCTGAAGCTGTGTATATGCAACATCTGATGGGTATTGATGGAGTGATAGTGGATTTTGTTGAAGAAGTAACAGCGGCTGTGTGTAAGCTTGTGAAGAAGCCAGAGGAGGTTGAAGATGAGATATTGCTGGAAGGGGAGGAAAAGGTTCAAAATAGACCTCAATTCTCACAGAGGGAATTGGCTTTTCTGCTCAAACTTATCCCCGAATTGATACAATAACACTTGCTTACCCTCTTTTGATGATTGTAGATAGTTGTTGTTTACTAGCCTGAACTCTTCATTTAACCCCCTTGTCACCGGGATTGTCATGGTGTAGAAATTTGGATAGAAGACCCTTCAACCTTGTCATTGTTTTTCTTCTTCTTAACCTTTGTCCTGTCATTTTTTACTCTGTAATCGTAAGGTTTCTGTATCAAAATATTCGTGTGATTTGCAAATTAACATCGCCATTACTATCACAGGATTCTACTAATATGTGTCTGGTGTAAAATGTTTGAATTGAATTATTTTTAGATAAACGAATTGGCTAATTTAAGGCAAGTATGGAGAGTGTCTTTATGATATATATTGAGAGAGTTGCAAGAAATGATGAAAAGAGGAATCTCAGGAGAGAGTAGGTAGTCTGCCATATTTAAAAAATGTGCAATATATTTGCTTTTATGGAAAATAACAAATAATGATTTAGTTGTATTATGTGACTCATACGGCAATTTAATAGTCAACATAGGCAGTTGGGCAGGCCTTTATAGATAAACAAATGGAAGAAAATGACCCATGCTGTGGTGTTTGTTTATTGAGAAGAGGGGGTCTTTTCTTAAAAAATATTTTTGTCGGCGAGGAACTTGCTCACTCCCCAACTCCTGTTATCATATCTGCCCATGGGTTCAGGTTTCATGAGCAACTCTTGCAGAAAAATATTTTCCATTCCTTTGCCTGCCTCAACGCTGCCTATGCCATTATTTGATCAACGCTGTGGACTTGAGCTATTTCTTCTGCAAAACAAATGGAGTTACTGGCAGGAGTTGTTGTGAGCAGTTGGCCAAAACCAGCGGTTTGCTTATTGGAACAAAAATTGCCCATGTTATATATTATTCGTGGTAGAATGTTAACATTATATACATCTTTTGCATATGCCACAAGAAATTAATAATATCCAGAAAAAAGAGGCTTCTTGATCAAGTGTTGCAAGACCAAAGGGATCCACCCTCCCCCTCTTCAAAATCAGCAATTACTCATATCTCTTGTAAACAATCACTGGAATTAGATCAACAAGTAATTGATGTTTGTGATCTAGCATTCACAAAAGTATTCTTTCTGTTCTAATAGCCTTACAGCATCTATTTGGGTTTATTTCTCTCCTGTGGGGAATAATACTCACATATTTATTGTCTTTGGACAGTACTAACCTTGTTATCGACTCTCCACAAGACAAAGTGATAGACATATTCTTGAAATATAATGTTCCTCCATTTCAATTTGTTTGTCCTACTTTCTTTTCTAGTTTGTTAAAAAAGACTACCTCTTTCATTTTCTAATAATAACTCTTTAATTTCATGTTTTTACGTGATATGTTTAACTCCATAAAATCAAAGGATGATAAGATTTAAAAGTCTCCTCTACTAATTTCTTAAACTCCGTATCAAATCAAAACATGACAAGCAAATTAAAATGTATTATAAAAATTATGTAACTCCAATATAGTTACATGTTTTATGTAAATAAAACATAACCCAAAATCAATGAAACTATACAATATAGTTTGTCAAAAGTTATAGAAAGTATACATTACTATATAATGTATATTACTTATACATGAGTTATACACTAAATATATATTATGATACACAAATATGTTATTTTCTTTTGTGATTTTTTAAGTTTAGGCGTAATTTGAGCAATTTAGTTTCCTTTTCGTTTATTTACATCAACAAATGTGAAGTAGGCTCTGAGACTACCATGAGCAATAAGCCCAGGCCCAAATCATGTCTTGTTCACATCGATAAGCCAGTGAGCTTGCAAATACACAGTCCATTTTATTTTCCTTTTCCTTTCATGTATGGGTCTTGGACTTCCATCCGATTCTCACTATTGTTGTGCATACACTTGCCCATTTTCTCTGCGGAATCACACCCAAAATGTTACTGTTACGGTGTGTTGCCTTTGCATCATACCATGTCTTTCTTATTTGCTCTAATGAAAATTACCTTCAGTAGAGTGTGTTAGTATGAAGTAATGCATGTAATAATTTGGTGTATTCATAGTACCTTGTTCGGTATACTTTTTCATGCTATATGTAACTAATTAATGCTTACATTAGTTATACTCTTTATTGTATATTAAGGTATATTATATATTTTTAGGCATTAGTAATGTGATGGTTTTAGTACATGCATTAACATGATTAAAAATCCAATTGCCTATCAAAATCTTTTTCTTTTTACATCTTTTTCACCATTATTGTAAAAGCTATCTTATTTTTATGCACTGCATCAAATCAAACAATGTATAAAAATATTCTATGTATAATTAATGAAAGCATGACTAATACATGCATTACTAATGCAAAGGTTATTTTACATTATTTTTATACGCTCTACCAAATAATTCTTCATTGACTATGATATGTAAATTGTGGATGTGAATCATGTTATATGAGTATTTTTTTATCAACCTCTTCAAACTAAATTGTTCTTATTTGGAATGATTTCTTCCACTAAAAAAAAAAAAAGAAGAGAAATAATGATCTCTTCTGCTACATAATTGTTGTTAGAAATTTGCAGAGTTTGAATGTAAAAATTGGCAAGTTAAAATATTTATTTATTAAAAAATAATAATAACAAAATAAAATGCCTAGGCAGAAGAGTGGAGGTTGAGAGCTAGTAGCGCACTCAAGTCCCATTGCTTGCATTTAATTTTAAATGTATTAATCATTCATGTTTGAATCATTAAGTCTATGTAATTTTTAATCTGAATCTTTTTGGTAACATCGTGAAATTACCATTAACAATCAATCCTTAGGCCTCAGAGGAAAAAGAAGTTGACTGATTTAACATAAAAAAATATTTGTCAAAAAGTTCTGCTCCTGTGAGCTCGCTTGAAAGCTTAAAACACTCTATTTTGTTTACAATATTCATTTTTATTATCTTTACTATATCACTTCTTTGTACACCAACTTCTTTGTACAATCTCCCGTTTCTAGCCCCCTCTAAATGTAGTGTATCATGCCTCCATTTTTACTATCTCTATTATATCACATTTTTGTACACCAACTCCTTTGTATAATCTCCGGTTTCTAGCCCCCTCCAAATGTGGTGGATCAGGCCTCCCATAATCGCTGTCGCTATCTCCTTTTTAATCTAAATCTTACTCATTCAATTTTTATTATTAAAATTTATAGAAAATTTTAATATCATTAAAATGTTTGTTCAAATATTTCGATGAAAATAATATGCAATTTATCATTATTCCATTAGTTTTATCGTTATCGTCATTACTACAGCGCTACTGTCTTCTGTTATCAACCGTCGCCACTTAGCTACAAATCACCATCCTCGCAATCACTACAAACAGTTATCTTTATTTATGGTCATTATCGTCATCACTACAGCGCTACTGTCTTCTGTTATCAACTGTCGCCACTTAGCTATAAATCATCATCCTCTCAATCACTATAAATAGTTATCCTTATTTATGGTCATTATCGTCATCACTATAACGTTACTGTCGCCATTTAGCTACAAATCATCATCTTCACAATCACTATAAACAGTTATCCTTATTTATGACTGTCTTCTGTTATCAACTATCGTCATTTAGCTACAAATCATCATCCTCACAATCATTACAGTCAGTTATCCTTATTTACGATCATTACCACCACTAATGTAATAATTAATTTGTTAAAGTTATTATTAAGTAGAATAGGTATGAAAATAGGAGGGTAAAAGTAATTAAGGTAGTGTTAGTAATTAAGGGGAGAGAAAATGGGTCAAAGTAGAGACGTGTTTACGAAGAGAGGCAGTTGCCTTTCTGACTTGGGCGCACGACATTAGAATTTTCTTGGTAAAACTAATAAGCTCCTCCCTCCCATCCCTCTGCAACAATTACTACGGACTAGTTATTCTAAAAATAAATATTTTCTCCGGCCTCCGGCGTACCGACTGCAACCCCACAAAATTATTAGGTGAGAGAGAGAGAGAGATCAATAGTAAATCTGAAGCGAGGCAGTATTGGATTTTAATTTATGATGAAGTCGTCTCTCGGAAAGCTGAAGAAGTTTGCACTGCACAAGGACAAGAAGGATCAGCAGATTTTGTTGCATTTAGATGGCCTCTCTCAGGCTTCACAGGTACCCTTCTAAATTAGGGTTTCCGATTCCTCTTTCTTTCCTTTCCTCTAACCCGACCCGTATTTCCTTGCAAGTTTTTGCCCTAATATCAATTCATTTCTGCCCAGCTTACAAATCTGATTTCTCAGTCAACTCCACCCATTCATTTTCCTTTTTCGATTTTTACTCATGCAACTCTAAGTGGAATTTTTTCTTCTGCAGGATATGAAAGACATGAGAGATTGCTATGACAGCTTACTATCTGCAGCAGCAGCAGCGGCTAATAGTGCCTATGGTATTAGTTTGTTAGCTATGTTATTCATCTTCACTCCTAGGTTTACCATAAATGTTAGATCATATATGATCCACAAAGAAAAGTAGGATAAGTAACATCACTTATGTAATGGGTTCTATGGAAGCATCTAAAGTTCATTTCCTATTTGTGACATTGGGTAACAGGATCAAGAAATGAAACCCTTTCCCCCACTTTATTTTAGTCTTTATCTGAAAGCAATTGCATATTTAGTTACTTCACAAAAAGAATCCCCATATTTAGCTCATCAAAGTGATTATCACTTTTCTGGTTCCTTTCCCAGAATTTTCAGAATCCTTGATGGAAATGGGAACCTGCCTATTGGAGAAAATTGCATTGAATGGTGATGGAGAAAATCGTAAGTGAACCTACGTTTAAGTCTCTTTGTATAATCCTATTGTGATTTACATTATACTTGTAGCTGTGCCTTGCAGAAGCTCTGGCTTTCACTGGTTCAGAGCTTTTTGTTTGGGGTCTTAGCAGAGGCAGAGCCAGGAAGTCATACGAGATTTAAAAAAAAAAGACTAGAATGTCATACCTAGGAGTCGAATCTGTGTTCTAAGACAGTATTTGGACCACTTTTACCTTTACTCTTGAATCCAAATCATATACTACCGAAAAAATGTTTTTTAGGTCTGCCACTGTGTCTCAGCTTGTCAACTTGATCACAATCACCCCATCATTTCAAATGATATTAGGAACTGTAGGAATTGTTAATTTCGCACTGATCATTGTGTTATCCGAAGCCCACCAACAGTGTAACTAATGTAGAAAGCAAAAAGAGTATAGTAATACCAAATGGGACACATTCTTGTCTTAGTATTTTCCGGTGTCTGATATAGTTATTTATGATATATGTTCTTCTTGTTCTCTTATTTAAAATCTGATTGCGCACACATAGATCTGTTTTTAATGAGTAGACACGTGTAACATCTTTTCTCTATCCATTTTTGTTCCTTTTCTGTTTGCTTAGTGTTCATTTTCTTTTTTTTTTTTTGGGGGAATGCTTAAAAATATGTAATATACTGTTTAAAGATGGACTTGCCTATTCTTACATATTCTTTTATTTATTATTGTTTTCTCTCTCAAATACTATCTATATGCAGGCAAAGCACTGTCAATGCTTGGAGGAGTACAATTAGAACTTCAGAAATTCGTAGACTGCTATGTCAGTGCCTGTTCTTTCTCTCATTAATAATCATTCTACCAAATTAAACTGAATGTGATTATGACTTTTGCTTTCTGTATTGCAGCGTTCCCATATCATTCTAACTATCACAAACCCATCTGAATCTCTTCTAAGTGAACTTCGGAAAGTGGAGGTTTGTTCTTTTCTGATTTTGTTAATTACTTCTAGTTCCTTTTGAGAGTTTATATTTCCTCATCCTTTCCCACTTCTGTTTATTACTCCTTGTGTTTCGATTTATTTGTCTTAGTTTCCTTTTTAGTCCTTTTCTAAAAGGAAGTCTCTTTCCTTTTTTGGCAACTCTTTAGTTTCAACTTTTCCCGTTGTATGTTTATGGCCATAAGATTAAAGGACATTTTAGTACATTCTTCATATCTTTTATTTACGACCACAAG